>JAZAVJ010000188.1:0-89402 GCA_037954315.1 Neonectria punicea | reverse complement strand
CCCCCCCCCCCCCCCCCCTCCTCGCCTCGGCTGTTGGTTCCCGATCCAGCAGCCGACCTATCAGCCCGTTGTTTCGCTGGGATTGCTGAAGAATCAACGTCGTTTCTTTTTCCGGCTGCCACACTGCGCCGCCTGAAAGGTGCCCTGCCACCGTGCATCCCCTTGCCACCACCCTCGTTCAGAAAGGCCAAAAAAAAAGTTGTTTATTTTGATTCCCGTTCCCTGTGAGAAGCTGCAGCAACAGCTCGACACCGACGACGGCCTCAGCCCGGAAAGAAAGAAATCCAGCAAAAATATCTTCCGTTGCAGGCAGAAGAGAAGGCCAATATTGGCTTTGTTGCACTGCCTTTGCAGCGCTGTGTCCACTGCGTTCATTCCCCGAAGCAATACACCCGACCAAAACAGTACCACGGGTCTACTGCTCGAGTCTACGCACTGACACCGAGCTGACACGGCCGGCCCACGGCACTTGGGCTTCTTCCTCTCGCACCTCCTCCTCCTCCTCCTGCTCCTCCTCCTCCCTCCCCCAAACCACAAAGAGGCTCGCCCACCCCGACGCCTAGTCTAGTGGTAGTACCTCCACCCGCAGACCAGTGAGATTGGCTCCAAGTCTATCGGGCTGTTTCCTTTGATCTTTTGTTATTTGGATCTCTGTTCTCTCATCTCTCATCTCTCCCCTCTCTTTGGTATCGCGTGGATCAACTCCCTGGGCTTACCTCACCACCCACCCTGTTCACTCATTCATCCCTCGCCCGCCTCGCCTCGCAGTGCCTCTACACTGCCCGCGCGTCTCCGCAGCGGACGATAACTTACGACTGGAACGACTCCCACCGAGACAATCCCGAACTCGAACTCGACGTCGAAATCGAATCCGAGATTGACTATCACAATACCACCTGTTGCTTGCGCCACTCTGCAGGCGTCACGCTACCACTATGACCCGACGCATCTTCCCCGTCAGCGACTGGGCTCCTGCTCAGGAAGCCATGATGGACCCTGCTGCTCCAGGTGTTGCCGAGTCCTCCAACGTGGCCGCGTCTGCGAAGGTCGACATCAACACCATCGCCAACGCTTCAGGCGCGTCCACTGCGACCCCCGGCGGCATCCATTACGAAGCCGTTGCCAGAGGTGCCACCGGACGCCCGCGACATCGCAGCCTTAGTGTGTCTCTGCCATGGCGCCGTCCAAAGTCGTACGCTTTTGCCCACGACCACCCGTCTCATCTCCCGCGACAGCTCAACGAGCTTGCCATCGACGACACAGAAGACGAAACCAACGAGACGACTCGCAACCAGGGACATGGCCACAGCCAGAGCCACCATCTCGCTCCCCACAGCCAGAACCACCATCACCACCTTCATACCACCGGGAGCATCAAGGGCATCTTCCGCCGCGCGTCCGTCTCCCTCAAGGGTATGGTCCGCCGTAGATCTTCGGTTGCTGCAGAGGACAACTTTGGCCATCAGGACGCTCATCACAACGTCTTCCATGGCACCTATACTGCGAGGCCCACCACTGCCCACACCCACTCGACCTGGAACCGATTGCGCCAGGCGGCTAGTTTCCGCCACTCGCGATCCATCTTCGATCTCGACCTGACACAAGAGCCTACTGCTTTCCACCACCCTCACGCGAATTCCTTCCATCTGCCCATCCCGGGCTTTGGGGGTGAGCCGCCCGTCATTCCCTCCAACTCGGGTGCCGCCGCGAAGGCCTCGGCTGCCATGCAGAACGAATATCTCGCTAGACAGGGTCTTCAGAACCTGTGGCTACACCCTAGAGGCAGCGAGGAAGGGAACGACCGCGAGAGCGGTATTGGAATCACCGTCACGGTTCCTGGCGTCGAGGCGGAGGACTCTGATTCTGACTTGGTGCTTGACTCGGGTTCGGCTATTAGCAAAATCGACTTCATCTCAAAGCTCCCTACTGAATTGGCCATCCACGTCTTGGCCTGCCTCGACGGGACCACCCTTGCCAAAGCGAGCGAGGTCTCCCGAAACTGGCACAAGGTCATCGCCAACCAGCACATCTGGCGCGAGTCGTGTCTCCGAGAGATGACTACCACGTATGCCACTAGTGGACCCGTCGTTCCCAACACTGGACTCGGAATTCCCCCAGTTTCCCCTTCCAACGACTGGAAGGAGATCTACCGCGTCAAGCAGGAACTCATCCACCGATGGAAGGCTGGTAAAGCTCGACCTGTCTATCTCAATGGACACTCGGACAGTATCTACTGCCTGCAGTTTGACGAGTATGTTCCCCTCTATCAACTAAAGCAAGCGCAGATAACTAACTGTAACAGGTACAAAATCATCACTGGATCGCGAGACAAGACGATTCGTGTCTGGGACATGACTACCCTTGAATGCCGGCTGGTTATCGGTCCTCCCGAGGTCATCAGCGAAGCTGGGATGCTTGTTGATGATGAAGGGAACCCCGTACACTACGCTGCAGGCTCCGACAATGAGCGCTCCGCGACATCCATGCCTACCCTCGTCTCATTCCCGACTCACCACAAGGCATCCATCTTGTGCCTCCAGTACGATGACGAAATTCTTGTTACGGGATCGTCTGACTCTAGCTGCATCGTCTACGATGTTCGCGCTGGGTACCGCCCGATTCGCCGACTTCGCCATCACACCTCGCCTGTCCTGGACTTGGCCTTTGATGAGAAGCACATTGTCACCTGTAGCAAAGATACCACCATCTGCGTGTGGGACCGTGAGACAGGGGCCCTGCTGCGACAGTTGCGTGGCCACGGCGGACCTGTCAATGCTGTGCAGATGCGCGCAAACACGATTGTGTCTTGCTCCGGAGATTTCCGCGTCAAGTTGTGGAATATTGACACGGGCAAGAATATTCGCGAATTTGCCGGTCACACCAAAGGTCTCGCTTGCTCGCAGTTCTCGGAGGACGGACGATACATTGCTTCTGCCGGAAATGACAAGGTGATCCGAATCTGGGACGCCAACACTGGCGAATGTCTGCGGGAGATGCGTGCCCACGAAAACCTGGTCCGCAGTCTGCACATCGACAGCGTCAGCGGCCGACTCATCAGTGGAAGCTACGACACGGATATCAAGGTCTGGGACATGGAGACGGGCCATCAGCTTCTCGATTTCCCTAGGTGGCACGCGAGCTGGGTCCTGAGCGCCAAGAGTGACTATCGACGAATCGTAAGCACGGGACAGGATCCCAAGATTCTGATCATGGACTTTGGCGCCGATATCGAAGGCATCCGTATGCTGGAGAGTGCACGACCCGTCGAAGACAATGGTGGTTTCATTTGAAGCTCTCATTTCGATTGAGCTGGAGTTGAGGAATGAGACTTTTGGCGACATAAGGCGTCATGGCGACCACGAGAGATGACGATCCGAGGATATATACATGGTGCACAGTGCACATAATCAGGCCAGGTGTAACCCGCAGGGTCGAGGCAACACCTGGCCATTGACGAATTTCCTTATCACGACTTGGGGTTTGGGTAGAGCCCTTGCAGAAAGGTTGCTCAAGGGCTATTCAGGAGGGACACAACTACGATGTATTGGAAACAGATGTGTCCTCGCGGAGCACTGGATGTAATTTGCTCGAGCTAACTGGCGGTCGATGTTTTCTTCAGGGCCGAGACGTTTGATATTGGCACGATGGCATGTGGTCAGGGACCCAAATCTGCAGATAGACACTTGTTTGAGTAACACATTGGCATTCACTGTATACCATTTGAATCCTCTCGCTACCTCGTGCGCTTTCCTTGTTCTCTTGAAGCACATGGCAAATCTCCTTGGTGAGGGTGGCACGTTACATGACGGATGATGTTCCGTCTTGTAGAGGGACCAATCCGTTCAGGTCGCAAATGAAGCTGAAAGAAAGTTGGCTTGTGATACCGAGAGGTAGATCCCCCGGACCTACGAAACGAGCAGGCTGCAGCATCCGGGGCGACGGGATGCCGGGGGCGTGCGGGTGGGACGATGTAACGGATATACGGCCGAGCAGAGTCCGAGATTGAGGGATGGACGGTATGGGCCAGGGGTTGGGAGTGAACCAGAAGACTCTGATTTACATTAGTAGAAGGTAGGCATCACATGTTGGAAGGATGCGGATGAGAGTGGTGACGAGGGGGGGTTTGGTGGGAGTGCGACTGAGACTGAGACTGAGACAGCGATTTGGATGTGGAAGTTGCTGGCTGATCTACAAAGGGTCCTTGGGAGGACTGACGTTGAGTCTTTGTCAACTTATTAGGTAAGGAAGGGCATAGATGAAGTGTAGGTGCTGAGGTCAGGCGTCTACATGCCCTACTGCCGATGCAGATGGCTCTGCTTGATGCAACAGTATGTCATGAAAGTATGTCTGCGTGGTCACGCCAGCAATATCCGATGACATGCCTAGTTTAAGAATCAAGGCCAGGTCAGTCATTCATCTAGACAATATTTCTCACAAGCTCAAGAACATGGATTGCATGCAGTGCAACGACGGGCCACATGGCCTCCAGTCGACGTTGAATCCTAGATATACTTGGGATGACACCGACTCAGCTGGGCGTGCACGCTGAGAAGAGGCAGTTTTTCGGAAGGTCGCTGCGAGCTAGGCCCGGCGTGTTTCGGAAACGAAAGAGGGTCTTGTTTGGAGTGCGGTTATGCTGGGCGAGCGGGTGGACAGCAGAGGCTCACGGCAAGATTGGAGAGGGCGGTTAATCTGGTTTAGGGCCAGTCATTCAGGTTGGCGCGTGCCGGGCCAGCTGAGACAAAAAAAGCAAGGCTGGTGGGGTGAACCTGGGAGGCGATGTGATATGGTTGATGCTTTGAGCGCCGTCATCGATACCCGCAGATGGCCTGGGTGCGTCACTGAAGGAAAAGAAAAGAGAGGAATAATGGAGCAGATGGCTGGAGGGAGCGAATGGGCTTACATGGCAAAGCTGGAGCGTGTGGATGCCCTCACCAAGGATTTGTTTCGTTGACGATAGCAGCCCGCAACCCAGCCGCCGGTGATGGGCAGCCATTCTTGGACCCTCAGCAGCTCATGGTTTGTCTATCCGTAGCCTACCTCTGAAAAAAGACACAAAAACAAGGAACGGACGGGTCCCAGCCTCGAAGCGCCGTCCGCCTACGATGCCCCGATTCCTCGACGTTCATGCGGCGCTTGGAACAAGCAGGGGGATGAAGAGGGAGATCCACCGCCAGCCGTCGCGCGCGTGTTTGGGGCCATGACGCAGGTATATTGAAACACGGAGGAAGAGAGAGGCGGTATCCATATGTTTCTGGTTTCTTTTCCGCTTGCGGGTTGGGAATGGAATGCAGCGGCGGCTAGGGGGGGGAGCAGGGGTGTAATTTAAGGGACGTGGTCAATGTCGATGGAATGCAATGCAACGCGTTCGTCGTGGGAGAAGCAGACGATGATTAACGTGAGACGTGGTTGGGGAGGATCGGGGAGGAATGGGATGGGATTCTCACCTGAATGTGAATGGCTTCCCGTGTCTTGGATAGAGTTGCTTTGCTGTGAGTGCTTGCAGGACGACCCTTGAGTGAGGCCATTACTTCTGATGGCTGAGGTGAGGTGGTGAATCTGGGAGAGTGTCGATGAGTAAGTACCTATGTAGACCAAGACCAAGAACTTGAAGACATGCGTTGGGGAGGCTGAGCTGGCAAACGCCACCAACTGGGCCGCCCTGCACTCACCCGCACTTTCTGCAAGGCACCCGCCTCTGTTTATTACTAATAAATGAGTGCATCCGCAAATGAAGTCGATCGAAACATCACCGACGATCATCGCGAGGATGGACCATGGACGACCTGACGGGAGATCCCCGAGGAAACATAGTGAAGACTGCATTAAAACAAGACGCCCAAAATAAACAATCCATCCGCCCATCTTCATGCCCTGCACTCTAATGCATCGATCACCTATGATTGATCCCTTTCCCGGTCTCCAGTGCTTGGACCTGAACTGAACGGAACACACCGACGGCCCGTCGCAGCCTCCACTGCCCTTCTTTTAGCGGTTCGCTCCAGGGCGTTTAGAGCTCGCCCGACGCCTGTGGACCACCCGCTGGGCTCCCCCGGGGCCGCTACTGAAACGGCGCTAGACCGTCTCGGGGGCTCGTGTTTTTGGCTTTTGCCCAGACTTTTGTTCTCATCTGCTTTTGGTTTGCTGGTGGTTTTTTTTTTTAACGTTAGACTTTCCTTCTCGTCTGTGCCCTCGTCCCTTTCTCCTTTCCGCCTCTGCCGGACTCGCCCGCTCCTTGTCTCGCTGTGACCTTTGTCTCGCGTTCTCCTTGTCTCTCGCTTTCTGCTCGTACCTCTCTCGCCTCGCTCGCTTGGTTACGCGCATCGTCTGGATTGGATCCCTGGTTAACGAACGAACGAACGTGCCATCACCACCATCACCACCACCAACCACCACCACGCGCCTGGTCAACCGCTCCGCCACTCTCAAACCTCACACACTCCAAACAACCACCCCACCGAACGTCCAGGCCACCGTCCCCAATCCTGTCGATGCCCGCGGGCCCCCGTTGAAACGTCGTGCTGCGGCCCAGCCAATGGCCATTGTGCCTCCCCTTGGACCTCCCCCCCTGCTCGGTCCCTCCGCTGTCGATCATGGATGGCTCCACCGCCCTCAGTGGCGCTTCGTCCGAGAGACACCCGCAGAGAGATGACAGCAGTAGCCAGCGAATCTCCCAGACGGACTCCCAGAAGAGACGCCGCCTGCCGTCCGATGGACGAAGCGTCGGCCCTAGTTTCGGCCCTCTCTTCGGGCGAGGCGGCACCTCCAGTCGCACCCTTGCTCGTCCGCGTGCCCATGACTATGCCCTTGTCCCTGCGCATGCTCCTCGCGATGCGACATCTAGTAGCACCGCTCTCCAGGTCAGTCGACTGCGGGTGTGATGGATGGCTGTGATGGACAGACACCCAATATCCATCCATCCCTATTAGCCTCTCCTACCTATTCGTCCCTAGTCGAAAGACATTCTAGCCCACCTGCCCAGGTCACATATAAGACACCCAACCACACTCTCTCTACCCGAACCTCCATTCTCCTGCCTTGTCCTTAGCCTCTCTTATTCTTTTCCTCCGCTTCAACCAACGGTCCTTTTCGTGAACGCGCCTCTGCGGGTGTCTCTCTTTTGCAATCGCTCCTTTTCTACATCTAAGCGTCAACCCTCCCTCCGCCAACTTTCTTTTCCCTCGTGAACAAGTTCGTTCTTTATTTGCCTTGACTGGTCTCGGCTTCGAAATCCAAAACCTCATCGCGCTTTGGCCCCCAGCAAACGATTTGGTGAGTGAGAGAAGAGTGAACATTGACTTGTTGGGCTGTGAGCCTTGCCTGATACCCCCTCTGCAAACTCTTTCGTCCGTCCTCAGAAAGATGATGCGCAAATGCCTTGTGGCTTGAAAAGGTCGCTCGCAAAGTTGCGTGTCTACTCCAGAATAGCGGCTCGCTTTGGCAACTCGATTCGATGTTCGATTTGATTGGTCTTGCGCCACGAACCAATAACCGTATTGGGCGTGATGGAATCCCTTTCAGCGAACACGGAGACGTTGTTCGCGCAATCAACTCGGCCATTGGCTCCTGGTGCTGGCTTTTCAGGTTTTCACTTCCGTGATTCACTGTCAACTGCCCTATTGTTGTGACCTCATGGGGACCACTGTTTCTTTCAGACCTGTTCATTCGCTTCATTGTT
Source organism: Neonectria punicea (assembly GCA_037954315.1). NCBI lineage: Eukaryota > Fungi > Ascomycota > Sordariomycetes > Hypocreales > Nectriaceae > Neonectria > Neonectria punicea. The sequence goes on along the minus strand of JAZAVJ010000188.1, from coordinate 81,724 downwards.
ATTCCCCTTTTGTTTACTACCTACGCCTCGTTGCCCTATTTGGTACCTTGACAGCCTCAACCACATCTGTGGACCGGGACATAAAAGCCTTTTTCTCGCCCAGAACCCAATCCACATCCATGACTCTTTTCTTCATCCTTTCCACCTCTCTGCATTCGAGACATACCTCATATTACGAGAAACGAAGACACGAACACGCGACTGACCCGATCTGTCTACTTAGTCCGCTACTGGGATAACCTCATCTACGTCTTTTGATCAACCGCACACGATTCCCCGGAGGAAATCGAACAAGTGGTTCTCCGCCATCATGGGTCTCTCAACGATCCTCACCGCCGGCCTTCTGGCCATGCGCCTCTTCTCCCTCCCGGCCAGCGCTGCCCCGTCTCCTATCCCTGCCGAAGGAAGCGTCTACGCCGCCGCCGACTCTACCTGGTGGTTGGCAAACATCAAGCGTCAGGGCGCCGCCGCGTACGGATCTGCCGACTACAAGATCTTCCGCAACGTCAAGGACTACGGCGCTACTGGTGATGGCAGCACCGACGACACGGAGGCCATCAATGCGGCCATGTCTGATGGCAACCGCTGCGGAAAGGGCTGCGACTCTACGACCGTCACTCCCGCGCTCATCTACTTCCCTCCCGGTACCTACGTCGTCTCCAAGCCCCTTCTCCCCTACTACTACACCCACATTGTCGGCGATGTCCAGTCCCTTCCCGTCATCAAGGCTGCTGCCAACTTCGAGGGCATGGCCGTCATCGACGCCGACCCCTACGAGAACGGCGTGAACTGGTACACCAACCAGAACAACTTCTTCCGCCAGGTCCGCAACCTCAAGATCGATCTTACCGGCATGCCCAAGACCTCCGGTACTGGTATCCACTGGCAGGTTGCCCAGGCCACTTCCCTCCAGAACATTGAGTTCATCATGATCGAGGACTCGAGCGAGGAGAACGCCCAGCAGGGTCTGTTCATTGACAACGGCTCTGGTGGCTTCATGACCGACCTCACCTTCACCGGCGGCAAGTACGGCGCCTTTGTCGGCAGCCAGCAGTTCACCAGCCGCAACATGACGTTCCGCAACGTCAACACTGCCATCTACATGAACTGGAACTGGGCCTGGGCCTTCCACGGCGTCACCATCGAGAACTGCGGCGTGGGTCTTGACATGACCTCTGGCGAGAGCGTCCAGAACGTCGGCTCCGTCCTTCTCCTCGACAGCAAGATCTCCAACACCCCCATCGGTGTCAACACCCTGTACGACCCCGGCCAGACCAGCACCAACGGAACGCTCATCCTTGACAACGTCGACATGTCTACCAACGTCCCCATCGCTGTCAAGAATGCCGGCACTGAAGCTACCATCCTTGCTGGCAATGCCAAGATTGAGTCGTGGATCCAAGGCCGCACCTACGTTGACGGCAAGGGCCAGGCTGTCCAGGACACACAGTCCGCCCCCAAGAAGCCCGACGTCCTGCTCGACAGCAACGGCAACGTCGTGACCAAGAGCAAGCCCCAGTACAGCAACGTCGATGCCTCCAAGTTCATCTCTGTCAAGGCCAAGGGTGCCAAGGGTGATGGTGCCACTGATGATACCGCTGCCATCCAGGCTGTCTTTGACGGCATTGCCACCGACGAGATTGTCTACTTCGACCACGGTGCCTACGTCATCACCGACACTGTCAAGGTTCCCAAGAACATCAAGATCGTTGGTGAAATCTGGGCCCTCATCATGGCTGGTGGCGACAAGAACTTCAAGGACCAGGCCAACCCCAAGCCTGTCTGGCAAATTGGCCAGAAGGGCGATGTCGGCAACGTCGAGATTCAGGATCTCATGTTCGAGACCCTTGGTCCCCAGCCCGGTGCCATTCTCATCGAGTTCAACGTGGCTGGTGAGACTCCCGGTTCCGCTGGTCTCTTCGATGTGCACGCGCGTGTTGGTGGCTCTGCTGGCACCAAGCTGCAGTCCGACACCTGCAAGAAGACGCCCAAGGTTGACACCAAGCCGAGCGACGACTGTCTCGGTGCGTTCATGCTCATGCACATCACCGCCGAGGCCAGCGCCTACCTGGAGAACACCTGGCTTTGGGTTTCCGACCACGAGCTCGACCTGGCAGACCACTCTCAGGTCAACATCTACAACGGCCGTGGCGTCCTCATTGAGAGCACCAAGGGCTCCTGGCTCTGGGGCACCGCCTCCGAGCACAATGTCCTCTACAACTACCAGCTGACCAAGGCCTCCAATGTCTACATGTCGCTCATCCAGACCGAGACTGCCTACTTCCAGGGCAACCCCGATGCGAACGTCCCCTTTGTCGTCAACGCCAACTTCAACGACCCCGACTTCTCCAAGAGCTGCACTGGCGACTCGACCACCTGCGCCCGTACCTGGGGTGTCCGAGCCACGGACTCCAGTGACATCTTCGTCTACGGCGCCGGTCTCTACAGCTTCTTCAACAACTACGACCAGGAGTGTGTTGCCGCCAACAACTGCCAGGACAACATGATCAGCATCGAGAGCTCCACTCTGCATCTCTACGGCCTGAGCACCAAGGCCAGTGTCAACATGGTCACCGTCGACGGAGCCTCCGCTGCTCTCGACTCGGACAACCGCAACAACTTTTGTGCTGCCGTCGCTCTCTTCTCCTCTTCTTAGAGTGGCCGGGTCGAGAACAAACACGCGCCACATCGCTCTCCCAAGGGAACCCTCAGTCGAGCGCCTGAGAGCGACACGGCACCGACCCCGTCTCCATTCGCGTCTTGCGACGCCCTGACGACTGTGACCGTTACGCTCACTGTCGCGGCGGTCTCCTCGACACCTTGAACATATTGCCCGCAAACGTACATATGACTGAGGGATTCGCGGGCAAATTTGACTCGCTTCGTCTTGTTTTCTTCTTCTACAACGTTGTTTTTTCTTTCGTGGATTTATCTGTACCGCAGTGACCATTTGGGTTTGGAAGGTCACTTGGGATTGGAGTTTGGGATAGCGACGACACCAGGAACGGGTCGGAACTCGGAAGAGCTAGGCAGCACAGCTAGATGAAATACTCAAAGTGCTTATCCTGAATATTTAGAGTGCCTGTGCGATGCGTGATGGTAACGAAGCCAATCCTTGAGTGTTCGTACTTTGTTGATCCTCAGAGAGTCGTTCGGGGCGATCGTTTTGTTGCGAGCGCCATTCTCAGTGAGGGACTAAGAGATGCATTCCGCCTTCTAATAAGATCTCGCATAGGTGTACTTTACTTTTTGTGGCGGAGGACTTGGGTCTATGATGCACTCTCTACGATAATAGGAATGCTCTTTAAAAAAAAAAAAAAAACCGTCCCGAGGAGTGGCGACCAAAGATATGGATGTTCTGGTGTTTGTGCATGATGGACGGTCGACTCGAACTGCGGAGCTCGGCATTGGCAAAAAGCGAAGGTCCACATGAGTGAACTGTTAATTTGATTTTCTTCAAGTAAACTTTCGCTACTTCGCTGATGGGAGACTCCTTTACCTTGGACTATAAGGGTAAAAGCATGTGCTGCTGGCTGCCTGGAACGTGGCGCAGTGGCTTGGGGAGGATTGACTGGGTGACTAAGGGATGAATCGTCGATCGCGAGAGCATGGAAGGATTATCAAAGAGCGTGATGAAGGAATCTGGGAATCTGGGAGTTATCCTTGAATATTATCTGGGTTTCTTGTGCTTTAGGAGAGCGAACACTGCATGTCGAGACTGCATATTGTACATGGGCATGTCGACTGGGACTCGGAGCAAGAACCTTACAGGAGTCAGAGAAGAAAAAGGAGAAGAAAAATTCCCAATAACCACAGACGAGCTCTCTTCGGCAAAAAAAAAAAGAAATAAACCCAACATTTAGGTAAATCTGGCGGGGTTCTCGAACATGAAGGCCTGGGCCATGTATCACTCACCACAAAAAGCTAAGTATCTCCTCAAGGGGAGATTGGCCGGGGCAAGATCCTGAGGACTTTACCGAACCGGCCAAAACACAAAAGTACTTTGAATGGTTTTCGCTACTTCGCTGAGAGAGACCAGAATTATTTTGGTATATGACCTGCTCATTTGTGGCTGGGTGGTGTCATGAGCTAGGCAGCCGTGGCTTAGGTGTGAGTATCAGCCTAACGGAAGCAGGTAACGAAATGAAACGATTCGGTTGGTCGATTGATTACAAATGAAGCAGGGCAATTGATAGAGCAAAACAATCGACAAAAAAGTAAAGTGGCTGCATAGTAAGGAGCAAACAATGAGGTTTCGAACATAGACATCTTCACTACTTGAAGTTACCCAAAAGAGCAAAAAAGCGAAGGACATCTAATCTAACTAAGAAGGAGAGGGGTTTGAGTTGGAGTTTGATTGAGGCAGATGTCTACCCTTTAGCTACTTCGCTGAAAGGATGGGTGGTTAAGTTCACTTACAAGGTGGCCGGCAAGACTTTGTCGTGGGCCTTCCGGGTGTGAATACTTCGGATTTTGTAAAACCTCGGGCTTTTTATCCTCCCTTTTCTCCAACCAAACTGACGCAAGCAACCGCTGTTCCCGCCGCCATCACTGCCAGTGCCAGCATCTGCGATCCTTCCCAGAAACAGCGCCAGCCCACGCCCGAGCCGCGGAGTACCCAGCTCTTCCCCGAGCCGAACATGAACAGAGCGATTAAGCAGAGGCAAATGCTCCAGCGCAGGCCTAGACCGACTGTGGTTGCGAAGAAGTATGGACATAGTGGGATGATGCCGCCGACTGTGTAGCCCAGTGATATGGAGAGGCCGGACATGATGGGGGAGATTGGAAGGGGACCTGGGGAAGACGGAGAGAGTTTATCTTTGTAGGATTGGAGACCGGCTGCAGTATGATTTAGTCTGCCGGGCTCGTCGTTTAGAGTTGTGAGGATTGTTGAGATGATCGCTGGAGGGAGACCTAAGGGCTGGAGATGATGCCGTACGAGCTCCTCCGTACTATCATCGGCCTTCTCAGTGACCAAAAGGCTGCTGATGTCCTCACCACCCCCATCGTAATTGAGCATGGCACTCATCTCTTCGTCATCAGCATCATTTCCTTCTTGTCGTTGCGATTGAGGAGCTTCATCTCGAGCAGCCAAGTATCCCCCAATGCCCATGCTGATGCACCCGGCGCATAGCTCTGCCAAACCACCGGATATGACTGTGTCGGTGTTCCCGAGCGAGCTGAGCCCGGCGGTTAAGGCGAACGGGACGGTCAGTCCATCGGAGAGGAAGCGGGTGAGGGACGGGCTCCGTGATGGCTTCATTTGGACTTGCGAAATAAATCCAGCGAGGTTCGAAAGGGAACGAAAAACGAACGGGTGTCAGCTATCAATCGAAAAGCTCTTCGAGCTTGGGAATAAAACCCCGATGAGTCGTTTCGGAGCTCCCCCCGGATCGCGGCTTTGCACATGTAAGCTCACTGTCTACTTTCCTCATTCGTCTCCATCGCGCAGACCCTCGGTGACGATCTTGGATAGCTTTGATAACTCCCTGGGTCAACTCGGCAACTTACTGCCGTCCAACGGAACACAACATAGCAGACTTGTTTCTCCTGCGTGGTTGTGCTTGTCAACAGCCTGCATCCCATTCGCTTCTGCCGCACCCATGGATTCATAGCAGCGAGTCCCCTGTCAGCGATGTTGGTGAAGCCACAATAAACGGCGTTTGTGGCACGTGGGTGGGGACTTTTCGCCGGGATGAAAGCGTTCGTGCCGATCTTCCATCGCCTTGGCGAGATCTCCCGCATGTCTTCGTACGTCATTGGTCTAACATTTGTAGCTTCGTGATGGGCTGGTGTGTTTACTTGTTTTAAGTACATCAGTTATAGCTCAATCGCGGTGATCAGTCATGGTAGGGAGCCCAACATCGATTTATTCACGTGGGAGTAAATCTGCTGTTGGGTGTCTATGAACTTCTGCATCGAGGATTCTAGTATTTACAAGCCTATCTACAGAAGGACAGCTACTTAAGCGACAGGAGCATAGCCCTTAGGAGGGCTAAGCCCATCAGGCACCTCGATTGTATCCTCGTAATAGCTAGGGGCATGGCTCTTCTTCCACTCCTTCTTAACCGGCCCGAAGATCTTCCTCCCAGAGCAGCTTTCGAGGCGCAAGTTGGGTGCAGGATATCTCGAATTGCCACCTGCGGTGTTGAAGTACCCGGCGTACGAGTAGTTCCAGAACATGTGGTCGAACTTCTTCTCCGACTTCCACTTGCGGATCCTGTCGCCCGTCCTCTGGCCGACCATCTTGAAGACGTTGGCGCCGACGTCCCAGCGGCCCAGCGTAGGCAGGTTCCAGTTTGCCTGGACCGTCGAGATCTCCGAGTAGTGGTTGTAGAAGCTGTTGTCCGTGGTGCCGACGAGGTGCTTGGGGATGGCGTCGCCGACGAGGATGGCCAGGATGTTGTTCTGCAACGCGTACGTCTCGTTCTCGTCCCAGGTGATGAGGACAAGCGTGTTGTCCATAAAGTGTTTGTCGTTCATGAGAGGCTCTAGGAATGAGCGGCACCAAGCGCCAGCCACGGTCGCAGAGGTGTCGTGGCCGTCGGAGGTCATGTTGGGGGTGATGAACATCCACTGCGGTAGCTTGTTGGCCTTGAGATCCTTGTGGAACATGGAGCGTGAGGTGTCGACCATGGAGATGTTCTTGATCTGCGACAACCGACGCTCGGAACTGGCCACTTTGTCGACGAGCACGGCGGGGTTGTGTTTCCGCACGTAGTCGTTGGCGCCGTTGTCCTGGTTCAGCCACTTGAAGCCCTCGTAGCCCGAGTACGGCATGTCTTCCTGGTACATGGCCCAGGACACGCCGCGGTGCTCGAGCAGGTCGATGACGGTGGAGACGTTGGCGTCGGCGCGGTTGAAGTCGTCGTTCTGCATGCCGAAGTAGTCGCCGGCGACGGCGGCGAGGTAGTTGGGCTCGGAAGGATGGGTGACGCCGAAGTAGTTGGAGAGCGTGATGCCCTTGGAGGCGAACCAGGCAAAGTGGGCTAGTTGGGTGTCAGCAGGAGGTTCGTGTAGATGCGCGAAGAGTCGGGTGACGTACGGTCCCCAATGGCCTTGTCGTAGTTTTCGTTCTCAAAGTAGATGATGGCAATTCGGTCGAAGGCCTTGCCCTTGACCTTGCTGGTCGGACTGCTCGTCTTGGCCGTGGCAGCAGCAGCAGCGACGTCGGCGGTTCCAGTGGCAGTGTACTTGGTCTCCCATCCGGTCTCATGTGTTGGTTTGCTGGGATGATTACGCGGCGTAGCGAGAGCAAGGCCAGCAACGGCCAGGACGGTGGCGGCTTGGAACAACATCTCGACGAGTAGCTGGTGGTTCAACTGGGATGTTCAATGGCGATGAGAATTAGCTGAGATTGTTTCTCATGATGGGAGACTGGATGCTGTTATCATGACATCCTATCAACCACAGTTCCATCCGGCTCACGATGCCGGCGCAAATGTGCTCATGGATCTGTTTCTCAGCGTCGTTTATACCATCCCCACCGTCGGTCAGCGAAAAGTCCATGGCGCTAAATGGCCACCCAACTCACAGATCCTGACCAGTCTTTTGCTTCCAAGGGTCGCATCCCAATCCATCCCGCACCTTCGTGCACGTGTGTCCAAGGTCCTATGTCTGTGGGATGGAAACGTGCGGCGTGCCCGTGCCGACTGATCCGGCGGGATCGTCGAAGATCCCACCTACACCAAAAGTTCGGCACCGCCAGTCCGGGTGCGATGGAGACAGAGCGGTGTCACCCAATTGGTTGTCCCATGGGTGGTGTCTTAGCAGTAACTTTTTCTTCGCAGTCGCTGTTCACCTTCCTGTTCCTATCTCATCTCGGACGGCGCTGGTTGGTTGACTCAATTGTGACGACGCACACGATGTCATGGATGAGGTGAAGGTAAAGAACGAGGGATCTCAGGGAAGTCGAGCATGGAAACATCAAGAAACCGACAAGCGACCAGCGGCGACGATGGCTGACGTATCGGATCACGCGACTCGGTCGAGCTCGATAGAAGACGATCGACTTCTCGAGCAGCAGCCATTCCTCGGAGCTCACGAGGAGGCGAGCAATGGCGAGGGAAGTCCGCCAAAGAAGCGATCGTTATGGAGCCATTTACAGACGGCACTGCTAGCGGCCATAATTGTTGTTTCTGTCCTGGCTGTGTCATCTCTAACGCTGGGATCCCAAGGTATGCCAAAGTCCGAATCACACGGCGATGACCAAGGAGACGATGCCAAACCAAAGCCCTCTGCAACACCAGATATCATCCGGTACCATGAAGACATACCTGAGACGCCCCGGCTTCGGGACTTAGCAGAGTACATCCTCCCGACATCGTGGGATTTTTCTGCGCCTCCGACGACGCGAGAATACAACTGGACGATCGCGCCTGCTACCCTCAACCCGGATGGAGTATACCGTCCTATGATCCTCATCAACAACAAATACCCAGGGCCTTTGATCGAATGCAATGAAGGCGACACCATTGTTGTCCACGTTGACAATCAAGCCGTCAATGCGACAGCAATCCACTTCCATGGCATGTTCCAGAACGGCACCAACGCGATGGATGGCACTGTCGGGATAACACAATGCGCAATTGCACCCAACTCGTCATTCACTTACCGCTTCGACGTCAAGGGCCAGTCGGGTACGTACTGGTATCATGCCCATCATAGTACGCAGGCTTCGGACGGACTGCTGGGTCCGATGGTTGTACACTCGCAACAAGAGCGTGAGCTTCAGAAGCTGGAGTATGCGACTGATAGAGTGGTCATGGTGCAGGACCACTATCACAACCTGACGTCGGACCTCTTGATGGAGTACTTGGCCCCTGATCAGGAAAACAACGAGCCTGTTCCAGACAACGCGCTGATCAACGGGCGCGGCGTCCGTGACTGCGCAGACTTCGAAGGCTGGCCGTGCGACACCACCGACATCTCAGCGCCGACATTCGACCTCGCCGTTGGCAAACGTCATAGATTACGAATCATCAACGTGGGCGCTTTCGCCGAGTTCCAGATCCAGTTCGACGAACATCCCTTCTACGTGACGGAAGTCGACGGGACCGATGTTCACCCTGAGCCATTCCATCGGCTGAACATTCTCCCTGCGCAGCGATACAGCGTCGTGATCGAGACGAATGTGACGACGGCGTCGTCGTTTTGGATGAGAGCGCGGATGGTGACGCATTGCTTCACGCGGCCTAACAAGTACCTGCAACCTGAGATTAGGGCGATCATCAGATATGCTTCTGTTGAGTCGGAGCCCTCAGCCGACGAACCGAAAAGTACCGAGTGGCCGGAAGCAATTGAGGTCATCTGCCGTGACCTCAACACTAGCATTCTTCACCCCGTGGAAGCTATCACGCCTCCTCCCGCAGACGATTTCCTGACGCTTCGGGCCAATTTTGAGACTGGAGCGTGGCGGCTGGCTAGAGGATTCTTCAACGATTCCTCTTGGCGTGCGAATGCAACACATCCATCTCTCCACCGTTTTCTGGACTCTGATGCGGATGCTTCACTCGAGATCCCAATGGGAGTCAACGAATTAGCGTTTGATCGTCAGACTGAGCTTGTCCTCCAAACAACGGGAATCCGCACTGTCGACATCTCGATCAACAACTTCGACGACGGCGCACATCCTTTCCACCTCCACGGGCACAACTTCTTCGTCCTCACACAAGGGCGTAGCGGGTACCCTCCGACTGCCGCTGGGTTACCCAAATATCTTGAGGAACACAAGCTATTGAAGAACCCACTTCGACGGGATACACTCACGGTGGAGGGATACGCTTGGGCGATCATCCGGGTGGTTTTCGATAACCCAGGACTCTGGGCATTCCACTGCCATAATACCTGGCACGCCGAGTCTGGCATGCTGATGCAGGTTCTGGTTCGCTCCAAGGTGGTAAGAGAGTGGGAGGTCGATCCGCAACAGAGGGAGATGTGTAAGCGGGAGGGTGTTGAAAGGGGGATGAGGCCGGATGACAGCATCTGGTTTGGGCAATTTAGATGAAGAGGCTTGGAAATATTCCATGAAAGGAATAGAATGGTTTGTAAGGAGCGGGAAGAAGCAAAATAAAGAAAGCAGGACATCCCTGTAACAAGTAAAAAAGTGCGGAAGTGGGAGCGATAGGGTTCGAACTCATCACCCTCGTCGCATGAACCTGGGTCCCGAAACAGCAAAAAGCGAAGGCTCCCCGAGAGGAACAAAGTTCAGTCATGGAATTGCCCATAAGGGCTGGTGTTCGCTACTTCGCTACAAGAGAGCGAGTTAATTTGAACTATATGGCCTTTGTGCCTGGGATATTGGCTGTGACGCGCGTGGGCCTCAGCCAGGACGCAGTGTTACCATCGTGACGGTCTGACTCAGGCGGCGAGATCGTCTAATGGCGGGGTGGGTTAAGGGAGCGTTGTCCCTTTGTGCACGAATAAATCGAATAAAAAAGATTGACTTTCATTAACGGAAAGTAGACTCATGTCTTTCTGTAACTAAAGGCATAAAAATACAGCGGCGTTCTATCCCATGTGCCGTCGGTAAGATGTCTGATTGAAGTCGGAGGTTTTGCTCCCTTCTTGATCGACAGGCACCCCACCGGAAGTTTGTTTCCCCGCGACCGGTGGTGGGCCTGGGGCGCATCGAGAACAAAGAAAGGAAGCCCACGCCGCTCGAAAGACGTCATAGGTGGCAGCTCTGCGACTTTGCCAACAAAGAGGCCACCGGGTTCCCTATAAGTTGACCGCACAAACCACTCCCTGCTCACCAGCGGTCTCTTCCGAGCTCCAATCTCTTCGATGCGACGTTGATTTCTTCTGACTCTCCGGTTTCCTCATATCATCGACATGGCCAGCACTCGCCGCCCCGCCGATTTGGTGCTTGCGTCATCTAACTTCGAACGCATGGCTTCATCTAGCCACAAACACACGGCTTCATCTAACCACGAACCCACGGCTTCATCCAACCACGAACCCACGGCTTCATCCCACCGCATATCCACGGCTTCATCTAACCGCAAATCCATGGCTTCATCTAACCACGAACCTACGGCTTCAGCTGGCGCGTCGGCCTCGACGCCGCGGGCCTCGACGCCGCGTACCTCGCCGTTTCTGCCGACGCCTCTCGAGCGACTCTGCCTATATATTTTCCCCTTCGTCCTCGTCTTCGGCACCGTCTTCTCTATCCTCTCTCCGGAGACGCGTTCTTCCCAGTACGACGCCGTGTCCCAATCGCACTCGCAGGACCCGACCTTCGCCCCGAGTTATTTCGCACGCAAGTCAAATGTCTTCAACACCCTATTTGTCAAGCGCGGCTGGCTCTGGGTCAGCACTGCCTTTGGTAGCTTCGTCATCAGCCATCCCAGCACCGCCGCCGGGTCGCGCCGGGTTCAGGCTGGACTGCGATGGGTGTCCGTCACGGCCATGTGGTTCCTCGTCACGCAGTGGTGCTTTGGGCCTCCGATAATCGACCGTGGATTCCGCTGGACCGGTGGCAAGTGCGAACTCGCGCAGCGGGAGGTGCAGATGGGTGGTACTGGCGTTGGCGAGATGGTCACGGCCATGGCGTGCAAGGCGGCAGGCGGCAAATGGAAAGGCGGACACGACATCTCAGGTCACGTCTTCTTGTTGACCCTCGGCACAGCCTTCCTGATGCAGGAGGTGGGATGGCCTAGCTTGCGGTGGTATGGCCGCTTGCGGTGGTACGGCCGGCTGGCCGAGGAGAGATGCGTGGTCATGCCTGACGGAGCACTTAAGACTGCCAGTGTTGAGACCGAGGAGCCGGTTGGTCGAGGAGCGAGAAGGCGCCATTTGGCATTTGCCACCAAGTTCACCCTTGGTATCATGGGACTGAGTGTATGGATGCTGTTGATGACGGCCATTTACTTCCACACGTGGTTCGAGAAGGTTAGTCCCATCACCCGCCGACTCGCAAGGGACAAAGCTAACAGTCTGCAGTTTACTGGACTCTTGACCGCAGTGACAGCGTATTACATTGTGTACCATGTGCCTCGGTTTGTCCCGGGTGTTAGGCAGATCATCGGGTTGCCTGGAATTTAAGTTACGCGGGAGACATGAGTTGTCGAGGAATGCTCCCATGAAAAGGCAATGGCTATGATAGACGTTAAAACTATACTGTAATATTACCCTAATCCCTAACACGCCTCTCACCCCTTGATACACGACTGGATTCGTTCGACCTGTTCCGTAATAGTTTAGATGGCCACAGATATTGAAGTAACTTCCTTGCACGGAGAGGAAAATTCACATTAAATAAGAAACAATATTCAACCAAACAACTACATAAGTGACAAACCATAGCTCCCTTTACATGACGATTTGAGGTGCCTTGTGAGGTGGTCTTTCCTTGCGAACGTTTCAGAACAAGAGGAGCATCTGATCCTCTCCATAGGAAGTCCTAGAGCCTTGGCTTCTGATTTATGGTGGACGATCATATGTCGGTTCAGTTCACGCTTGAAGGGGTATCTTTTCGGACAAAGTTTGCACCTCTCAGGCTTTTCGACCTTTCTTCGCTGTCGTCTACGTGCAGGTTAGCACATCGAACTTGAGGTTTCGGGGGACAAGGCCACATACTTGAGGTCACATGGACGACTGGGTGTACTCTTCCTGACTGGAGTCATTGGATGACCTTCTTTTATGGGAGGCTCAGAAATATCCGGGAGGGAAGCGGAGCTTTGCGAACTTTCAGAGTTCATGGAGAAGTCTGACCCCGTCGAGAATGTCCCAAGCGATGGGCTAGTGCTTGATTTAGTAGAAAAGAAGTCCAAGTTTTGCCAATCTGGTGATGAAGTAGCGGCTGCAGTGTCAGTATATGAAGGGGTTTCTGTGTAAAGCATTGTGCTGTTGAAGTCGGGGTCATGGCAACAGCTCGAAGACGATGTGGGAAGGATGTTGGGATTTTGGTTTAAATAAGGCGTGCTTGTATCAGGAGAGCCCGGAGGCATTGGTTCGGAGGGTAGAGTACCAGGCAGGGTATCGAGCATCGTTTGGAACCACTCGAGGCTGGTGTAGTTGTCGTCCATGGGCACGGGCTGATCATCTGTCTGAAAGAGACCATCTCGCTCGACAAGGTCGAAAACCTTTATGCTGTAAACCAGCTCCATCGTGGCCCAAGGATCCATGATCCCTTTAGAAGCTTCCTGGAGCTACCGAGAAAGAGTCTTCGTCTCCACTAGAATTGTCTGTTTGTTGCGTGTGTGGTTGGTTTTTGCGTTTAATTTTGTTGCATTCGACTCCAGCTTCGGATCGAGATGGGACCTTTTATCGACGTATCCGGGTCTAAAAAAACGAGTGACAATCCATAACTGCTTCTTCAAGAGATGAGTTACCATTAATTCCCCTTAGCTCATGGGGGGTAATCATACGGACATGTAACAAGAGAAAACATTAGAAGCCGAGGGGATGTCGTTTGTCGAATAGAGAGTTGCTTCCGGGGTCCTGCATATGAACTACACATGAGAGATCTTGGTCCCTTACACAACCCTGGAAGAGATGGCATCTCGCAGCCAGAAAGGCAACTTGCGATCTCTGGGGAAGGTTTGGGACCGCAAAGTCTGTGGCGCTCGATACAAAGAACCCCAAGAGTAAGTCTATGTCCGACAAACTACATCTGAAGCTGGAAGCGAGACTGGGAGGAGGAGTACGGCTTGGCCGCAGAGCGGAAGTTGGGGAGGAGAGCGTGTGCGCACCCTGGGCCAAGGAGTTGGGTCCCAGGGTGCGCACACGCTCTCCGTGTGTTGATCAACGAAGTTTGAGCGCAGATAGGAAAGCGTAGGAATGAAGGACGGTTAGGGAGAAGAGGGTGTAATAGGAATGGTTGAGAGAGAAAGTGGAGAGAGATTTTGAAGTTTTTGGTTTGATACGGATCTGGAAACGGAAGAGCAGAGCCGGGCTTTATTAATGTGAACAACCACTGACTGGGCCGTGGGTTCGGCTCCGACACCAAACAAGACACGTACTGATCCCACAGGTACACTAATTGAGATGGTGTGGTGAACGAAGTGACATTATGCACCCATCCAACCTGTCTCAGAAATCTGGTTGGTCGCCGACACGATTGAGAGGCCTACGCAGCCGCCACCTTCATGCATTTAGGTGCTAACACCCTGGTTTCAGGGTCATTTCAGAGGCCCCGAGAAAAGAAGACTCGGGCTGGAGCCCAACGAACCCCGCCAGAGCCCAATACTTCAGCCTGGTCCTGCTTCTCAGTTCTCACACAGACTTGGCGTTGTCTTGGGATCACAAGACCGAGAACGATCGGTGTGCGTAGCTAAACTATCTTACAGCACATATAGGAATGGCATTTACATCGCTATCATACTTGGCAGTGCTCGTGGCGGAGATTCTTGATGTATCTCATCAACACATCCGTGATCATACGCACCACGATCTGACCCAGGAGAAATGCCTGTGGTATGGTGACCACCCTAAACAGGGAGTAAATCAGGCCATGCATTGCATCATCACCAATCGGATGAATGAGAAGATAGATGCCTACGCCGGGGAAACATCCTGTATGGTGGGCCTCCATCTTACAGTCTACGTACCGTCGGCCCCTGTTTTGGCCCCCATCTAGTCGGCCTCTAACTTATTGGACCTCGTTGTGATGGGCCTCTCTATCTATATGGTGGGCCTCCCGCAGCACTTGTTATCAGGATCTCTCAGACGTCGTTGCAAACACACGAGCAGTCGCAGCCGTTCCTATCGTGGTTCGATTGCTTTCGCTTCACTACAACTTGGGTATATGTATGTCGCGTTGAGACTGGTCTGCTCCAACAAAACCTTTTGATACAATTCCTCAAGGCCTAGATATTTCTCAAAGCTCTTTCTTTTACTCCCCCAAGAAGAAAAAACCAAAATGGCCGGAACCTCCAACGTCCAGTACCACCACTTCGTCCCCCAGTTTCTCCTCAAGAACTTCTCCCACCCATACGACCCACCCAAGAAGCCTGGCCAGACATCAAAGCGATCGAAGCAGAAATACAAAAAGGGAATGTACCCTGGAGATTCTGTCATCCGCCATGTCGACCTCACGGCAGACCCTCCCGTCATTTGCGAGAAGCCGGTGAAGCGAATTCTCGGCAACATGGACATGTATCGCGACACCAGCCAACCCACTCCAGAAAAACAACAACATGTGGAACAGATGTTCTCCAAGCTCGAGTCGGAAGCTAGCGTCGTCTTCAGGAAGATAACCAAGTCTTTCGAGCAACGGGATACTGGTCTGTGGCTCACTCGCGTCGAGAGAAATACCATCCGCAAGTTCCTCTTCCTCCTCAAGTATCGTGGATCGGCCTTTCATCATCGTTTTTACCACGATAGTAAGGAGGCCTATGACTCGAATGACCAAGAGCTGTTGCATGATTACATGCAAGAAAAAGGCTACTCGCGACCAGTTGACGTCTGGTTCGACAACCTCAAAGCAATCATGAATCTCGACATGGATCCCGAGAACAAGTGGATAGTTGAACTCCCGAAAAACATGTTCTACCTCGATGCTAAGTGGTTCATCGCACACGTCCAAATGTCGTACATGGCAATCTGTACGCCGTCTGGAGCCAAGGACGAGTTCATTCTCACCGACAATAGTTACAATATATTCGAGGGGCCAAATGCATTTGTAACTGACGAAGCAACCGGAAAGGTCGAAGGGGCTGCCCACGCCCCGCTCCACGAGTTTGCTCCTATATCCCCAAATCTGATGATTGTCCTCCGAAGTTGTATCATCCCAGTCCCTGAGGAGGATGCTGATGCAAATATCAAGCAACTGCGTAACAAATGGCGCTCTGCGGTTTTTGACGACTTCTGCGAGGAGCTGGCAAAGTCGGTTTTGGCAGACCTTCCTATTACCAAGGCAGAAAACAGCTACAGCAAATTTGCCAACGGTCGTCTCTGGTCGCTCAGAGATGAACATGCGAAATTGATGAAGGATGACAAGTTTCTCTTCAAGTTTTTCCCCATCAAGACGGACCACGTTCACCTGGTCAACGCCCTCCTACTGGAAAATGCACAACCTTGCACGAGTGTGGTTTTTGAGTTGGAGACATCGTTGTATCGAACCCTGGAGTGGTACTTGACGACGCCGTGTTCATTCGGCAAGGTCGTCTCTGACGATATCAATGATCCTCGACTCGTGTGTTTGAAGAAGTTGGCAGCAATATTGCGAGGCCTAGGATCCAAGAAGGAGCCTGTGTGGGAGGTGGTATCCTTCCCCAAGATTCCAGACTTTGAGAAGTACCAACGCCACTGGACCGCGCACTGTAAGATTTCCGAAATGGCTCGAAAACTTGATGCAGAAGACTATCTCGACAGTCCGGGCATGCAAATATTCAGGGAACTCGGTACGTCACCTCACCCCGACGTAAGTACGAGCAGACGCTGATGAAAACGCCCTAGGTGGGAACGCACAATCGCTTCTGTTATACGACCTGGAACAGGCGAGTCTGATGTGGAATCTGCGTGTCAAGATTGATGCTTGGTCTCAGGGTGTCGATGAGTCTGTGAGACAGCGTAATCGCCAGCTTCTCATTGAAGCCTATCTTCGCCTTCCACCCCGTCGTGTTTGGCTCTTTGTGAAGCAGCTCAGGTATGAACATGATAATCTCGCCCTCAAAACCAAAGGACGCAGCGATGTGCCTCCTCTGAACGGGACGTTCAATGATTCTGAAGATGTCATCGCCCGCGGTAAGTGCTTGTGTTCATCCAGGGTTTGTATCCAGAAACTGAGCTTGGAATAGCCTCGCGTTTGATTGAGCCAGAGAACCTTGCACAACTCATGTACAACGCTGTCTTAAATGACCTCGCAAGAAAGAAGCTACCAGCTCCTGCTTCCTGGGGTTCAATGACTACATTCATTTATTGGCAAGCACTCATGAAGTTCACATTCGAGAGACCTGGTATTTGATCCAATCGTTCCATTCTATTCAGTCAAACTAACTATCGCTTCAGGACGCGTCTGTTTCTGTGGTATGCTCCTTCTGACGTTTTCATACCTACATTCAGTTTAACAATGCCACAGGAATCCCCGAAATCGAGCAGCTTGCTGCCATATCGCTGGCGGAAGTCATTGAGAACCGCTTGTGGGTCGGGGAATGGTCCCATATTCCATTTCTTGACGACATAAAAGCCATTGAGCTGACAGTGAGGAAGATGGTGAAGTCAAGGTTCGTTCAAACACTGAGTGGCAGAGCAGAAGAGTCCCTGTTGAAGGAATTACGGGAGGTGTTCTTCAATGTTGCATATCCTATTCCCTATTTTGGGACGCCCTAAAGCTAAAAGAGACTTGACGTGTATTTGAACTATCTCATGAAACTGGATGTCAGCCTAAGTCGCATGGCGTGTGAACAGACGAGATGAAGTTTACGAGCATGTGAACCGGGTCCATAACCACGGGAGATACTCCGCTGGTTCAAGAGTTACTTACAGACATATCAGAGCACTGAAGCTTGAGCCATAATGTAAAGAAAGTTGGGTTGTCCACCTTCTCAGTCTGCCATTTTAGTTGCGTTTCAGAGCGTTAAGCGTATGTGTCGGTGGATAGGATAAAGTCAGAGTTCCGAAAAGAAATTCCGGACTGTCGAACAAAATTATGCTGGAATGATTGACATTTGCTTAAACTTGTTCTGGTTTCAAAAGCCTAGGGTTAATGTGCAGTGTTGGGTCCCAGTCCAAAAGACGCTTTCCGTATATCAAGGTACAGAGAAGTTGAAGAACAAAGTCGCTCAACCCAAGAGCCTGAGGCCCGCCTGCTAGTTCGACGATATTTACGGCTCCTAACACGTGCTTCGTAGCCATGGGAATGTCGCCAATCATGATCTAAACCGTGTTGGTCAGTTTACCCTTGCACTTCTACCGCTTATACTAATTTGGGGAAAGGATCACAAAACGAGATTTTGAACCTACTTCGTCAAAGGCAAGAACCAAGGCCTTTTTGACGGCCGTTCGATTTGACGATGGGCTCCCTGCGGAAATAGTCTCACGAAGACTCTGAACATAGCTCAACTTGTATTGGAGAGCGACTTGCGCAAAGTCCTTCTCCAAGTTGATCATGGCTAGATGACGACAAGCCACCAGCAAGAACCCCTTGAGCAGATCAATGTCGGTTGAGGAGAAAAGTATCCAATTTTTCCTCATGGACTCATGGTATTCGCCGAGATGATGGAGCACTGGACACTGTTCGTTCATGATGGGTACAACAACTTGAACATCTGATTACAACGTTAAACATTAAGAAAGGTGCAACACAAGATTTGGAGGGGGAACGCAAGGTAAGCGCGACTTAAAATGATTAAACATGAACTGTTCTAAAAATGTTAAGGATCTTATAAAGCTTGCCAACGGTTCGTGTTCAAAGGCGCCAGAAATAATCCTGGGAGCCGACGGGGTTATCTCATCTTGACCAACCAAGGTTTGTTTGTGATGTTGGCGATCTGGCCCTTCTCTGTGAGGGTCCTCTCTGGTGGTGCCTTTCTGGTTCATATACTCAGTCACTCGACGCCGTCTAGCTCGCGCATGAGCAACACGAGCTGCATGGGAATGAGCTTGTCGTTTTAGTTTGGTTGAGGTGCCGTGGGCAGGATGTTTCATGGGGATGAACTCCATGATGGAATGGAGACTCTTGGGTATCTCGGAAAAAGATGGTATAGTGAAGAGGGCTGTATTAGTCGATGATTGCCAAGAGGACTCTGTACGCGGCAGGATTATTTATCGCATGAAATCACAAGCTAAGAACACTCGTATAAAGCGATCGGTAGACTGGACTATTTGTCAGCTAACTTAATGCGAAATTGCCCCGTCGTCATCGATCGCCAAGACTTGCTCCTACCGTATATAGCCTAGTCACTACTCTCGCCTCCACATCATCCCTCACAAGTGGTACGAAGCCTCGTCGCCAATTTCCATTCCTTCGTACACAGCGTCCAAAGCAGCCACGACATCGTCAGGCAGCGGCCCCTGCTCAATCATGTCCAGGTTCGACTCCAGCTGCTCTGGGCTAGAGGCACCGACGATGACGGCATCTTTGTGTGCCTTGCTAAGCAGGCTATGGTGGGCTGTCCATCTGAGTGCAGCAGCGTGGCCACCAATCCCATGCTGAGAGGCAACTTCCAGCGCCTTGTCCGTGGCGGACATGACGGACGGCTTCATGTAGAAGCTTGAATACAGGCCACCTATAGCATGCTTCAACCAGAAAACACATGGTCAGCTAACATGCCACCTTTCACAAAAACGGGAGAGAGGGATGTACTCACAGTCTGATCAAATCGACCACCCGCCTTGACGTTCTTGTGGTTGCCGGCGAAGAAGCCACCCGCCGCAGGACTGAACGCATAGAAAGCGATTCCATGCTTGCGCAAAACAGGGAAGAGTTCCTTTTCGCCGCCTCTCACGACGGGGTTGTACTGGCCTTGGTAAACACTGGGCTTGACGAAGCCGTGTTCCTCGCAGATGTCCACGAACTTCTGGACTTCCTCGGCCGTGTAATTGGAAATGCCCCAATGCTTGATCTTGCCCTCCCTGTACGCCTGGTCCATGGCCTCGCAGGGCTCCTCGAAACTGGTGGCTCGATCGGGGACGTGCAAGTATTCAATGTTGATCTGTTTGACCTTCAAAGCCTCGAGAGAGTCATTGATGTCCCTCAAGATGTTCTGTTTGGAATGATCTCCTGGTTCCCGCGAGATGACTTTGGTATCGACGGCAAACCTGTCTCCCGCCGCAACAGCCCCAAGCCTTGGCTCGGAACTGCCGGGCGCGAGAGGGGAGTACATGCGTGCAGTATCAATCTGGGTATGTCCACGTGCTGCGAAGGCGTCGAGAAAGCGATTCACCTCATCGGGGCTATCGAAACGTGCCGTAGAGTCAACCGACTTGTCTCCGACCTGCAAACCATGGACGTTAGCTTCATCTCAGTTTAAAGGTGAGTGGTCCAAATCCATGTCACTACCGGTGTGACTTGCGTTTGCTGCTCCCAAAATGAGGTTGAAAGGTGCTTTGGTGGTGGACGCCATTGCAACTCTGGTAGGCGTGGATTGTACTAAGAAGAGCAAGTTGATAAAAGAGACACAGAGTCTTGTTTGATTGCTGATTTTCCATCTTTACGGATTCCAGAGAGCTTCTTATGTCTCCATCGTGTCCGTGTAAACGAATAAGAGGAGGCTGTCACGACCTCTCGCCAAGACCTGCTCCTACCCCTTTGGGTAGGTGCAAGGGTTCCACTAAATGGGCGATTCGGTGATACTTCAGACTTCCCGTCGGCCTAACCACTTAGTTAGATCCATGGCGATGCTGAGTCTGGGGTCACCTTGCCGTTGTATTTGTAATGCTTCTCGCTGATTAATCCTTCGGTCCTTGTCGACACGAGCACGTCGTTACGAATTTGTCATTGCAATCCGGCAACGGACAACGGCAATACACGTTGCATGACCATGTTCGGAATAACCCTTGTTGCTCAACATTAGCTCCTTCTGATTCCCCTTACCGTGTGAATATGGAACTTAGTACCATGATCAATATCATGTCCATCTTTGTTGGCTCGGGCTGGCCATCGAGGTGGCGCAGTCCCCAATTAATGTGTGATCACATTGGAAGCCCGAAGGTAAAATGAGACCCTGCCAAGGAGCTGCGGATTCTCAAGACTTGTCTCCCCGACTAGAACTGAAGTTGAGGAAGTGGCACCAGCATGAGAGAACGCGCCTCGAGTAGTTTGAACGGAGGAAAGGGATACTTAAACCTGCGGCTCTCGGTCAGTCAGGACAGTGTTGGCTTCAAGGGGGAGGAGGATCGACGAACGGGGTGGTTTGTTTGTGCTTCGACGTCACGAGACTGGTTTAGATGGGACTACACAGGTACCCATGTGTGAGTATGCATGCGTGGATGTGGCTGTACGAGCATATGAGCCCAAATCACACATTGCTTCATCTTCGCCTGCCGTACAATGATTAGGAAGCGTCGTCATTGGAGATATGAGACTCAAGACTTGCCTTTGACAACATTTTCGCTGAACCTGATTTCATGAAGCAATAGCGTACTGCCTTCTTCACCACCGTGGTAAAAATCCCCCCTTCTCGTACGTCTGGGTATGTATAGCCACTGTCAGGCGGGAAGTTCTGAAGCTCGTAAACAGCCGGATCAAGTAACGGAGCCGTCCATTCTTAACCATAGACTGCTTCAAAGTCTTTGCTGGTGTCGAGAAGTGAGGCACAGCAGCGAGCACCCGCCCTCGCCCTGACAGCAGTGTTGGCTGAAGATGGTATCAAAATAACCATTGGCTGTTAGGTCGTAGAGTAGCGGCCAACCCAGCTCGTCAAGAACTGGAAGATTGACCTCGGCTTTGATGATCTCTTGAGCGAGATCTTGATTGCTAATAGATGTTCATACGGATGCTTTGATGTGGAAATGTGCCTGTCTCAGAGTTAGCGAAGTTCTTGGCGTGAATCCCAACGATATTTGGATGGGCCTTATTCGCAGTCCACATCAGAGACGCACAGCCGTTCGATTCAGCCTCCTGTACAACCTTTGACTGACCAACAGGCGTTAGGACGAGGCCTTTGTACCAACGAGACGACATGATAGTGAGCGATGCAGGTCATTTATCCCAGTTTGCGTGATTCGTCGTAATTCCGCTCAACTACCTCTCCCACCCGTAGGTTTCAGGTAAGAGCCTGTGAGCTGGACGTGGTGGTCGAATACAGAAAGACTGGGTGTATTCTGAATAGATTGCTACTGTCTCGTAGATTAATGAATTATATGCTATTTCGGGCGATAGTAGGGGGCAGCAGTGAGTGACATGCTAGTAGAGAATCTCTGTACACGCCGACAGAATTGGCTGTGGGGATATTCTGTTCGATTCTCATGTCACGCTCTGTGCTTTGGATCCTTTTCCGCGGTGCTACTTCGTGATTGCGCCCTGTATCTGGTCATTGTCAGCAAGGATGCAACTCTGTCGACGATGACATACAGTGACAGCGAAGGCGAGCCTCCAGCGACCCAGGGCAGCAAAGTGTAGCCTCAAGCCAATATAGAACGTCTCTATTGTCCGCTGCCGTGAAAATAATTGCAAAAAGTCTATCCCTGGGGCACCAAGTCATACGATGGCGACAAATGACCAGGACGGTGAGCAGCGCGGAAGAAGCCCTGGAGTTCAGAACCAAACTCTCAAGCTCATCAACTTTTGAAGACCCTCGTACCAGATTCAAGTCTGCCAGTGTCTTTGGTTAGTCATGCAAAACACACTATGTTAAGGTACAACAACAGACCAATGTGGTAGACTCACGAGCGTCGTTGTCTGTTTCTAGGTAGCAAATCCACTATGTGTTCTGTAACAGTTTCTTGCATCACCCATTCATGTTTGCACCATAAGAGCCTTGAATAGTAGCCTTCCGGCACTCTCCGTGCAGACGTCCATACACTGGTAGAAGAGAGCCTTTCTGCAGTAGGAATCAACCCGTGCAGTGTTCCATCATCCTACACTTAATTGCTTTCACGTAGACGCATAGGAAAGGCAAACGTCAGAGGAGAGTCCTTAGAAGGAGTAGGATGCAAAGACGTACTAGGGTTTGTTAGATATCATATGTGTCATAAGGTTTCTAACCCTTGAACCAGAAATGGAGGTGTTCTGAGCAGCGGAACCGACCGTGTGAGCTGGAAATCTTAATGGGCAAGTTCGGTCTTCGGTTTATGGTAGCAGTAGGGGTACCGGAAGTTGACTAGTGGTAGCGTCTGCAAATCTGGCTTGCTTCTTGTGTTTCTCGGTCGGTCGGTCGGTCGGTCGAGGGGCGATTTTTGGAAATCTGCAGTAGCTTGGAGGTTAGCAGATGTGACATGTGTGAGAAGGAGGGGTGAAGCTTAATGCTGACAAACGCAGGGTACGCATAACGTTGTAAACGCTGAGGTGTAAATAGAAGCAGGATTGTTGAGCCTGTTATGTGAGCTGTGATATTGCTATCAACTGCAAGGTTGTTGAAATGTATAGCGACGCTGGTTGGGGTCTTCTTGCCGAAGGTTGTGGGATCTTTGGTCATCATCTTGGTGGATCGCCTGCGTATTTGTATGGATGCTCAATACCTGACCAGCCCAATACGACTGCGTATCTTGAAGTTGTTTATTAATGAAGTCAAACCAGATAGATGATTGATGTTCACAACGAAAACCTGCCATGAGATCAGCTGCGTTTAGTCCAGTCAGCCATGGTTTACGAACGAGAAAAATCATAGTTCTCCCACTCTGGCGTTTAAACCAAGCCGAGGAAAACCCCAATACTCCTGTGGAGGGGATGAGGTACTGCTTAGCACCAATGCGAGCTGCCAGTGGAGCAAAGCTTCGTGAAGGTAGCCACTTGTGTTGTCTGGAGAGGAGGCTAGCTTGCAGCAAGTAATCTAGCGAGAATTAGCATAGAACAAGAGAAGTGTGATCATTTCTCACTGGCCAACTAAGCATATAGTTGTATCAGTAGTAATGCTGTGAATTCCTCTCCCCCTTTATGGGGTCAAGGATAGAATCGTGGTCGTTCTGACACATGCGTGGTTCATTTGCTTCAACATTGGCCAGAGCTATGTCACTGGTTGTATTTTGCTCTCCTTGCATATGCCTCGTTCCAGCATCGCTCGAAGCTCAGGTGTTGAATCATAAGCTGTAGCATTCTGCTTCAACCATGAGTTCAGGCTTAGTCTCGAATGTTTTATCGCTCGTCTTTTAGACTACGCAATAATGCTCTTGAACGGATCATGGATCGATGAGGTATGTCTGTGCTTCCGAAAAGGGCTGTTCTAAAAAGGTTGCAACCTGATGTCTGAGGAATGGTCGCCGCGTTGCTCAATACTGCAATAACCTGTAAACCCATCGATTAGTCCCGTTTTTTGAGGCAATCAAGAAAATGGGGAGCAAGAATTCCGGGCAGAAGACGTTTTCTTCCCTTCTGAGCACTGGTGCTTCACTCATGGTGTGATGTAGTAGCGAATTTGCAGCTGAAGTCCCCGTCTCAAATTCCCGGCTAAGAAGCTACCATAAGACGGTGAGTATAAACCACTAAAACGTAACAAAACGCAGGATCGAAGCATTCAAGAAGAAGGTTGGGCTTCGGGATTTCCTGGAATTCTTGCACGTTTACCTTCCATAATTGATGATCCATTAGGCAAAAAGGTTTTAGGCTAGTCGTCAAGACTGAAGAGATCCGAAAAAGAAATGCGTTAGCGGTAAGACATTCCCTCTGTGTTATTTCTTTGACAGCCGTGCTATAGCCGTCCCAATCTTCGTGCAATGGCAGGCAGTGCCTACCAGGACGACCAGGAAACCCATACTCATCTTCAAAACCGGAGTGTAAGGTATGATGGAGAAGTGAAAGCGTGGATAGCTCAGAGCCCTGCTCTGCCCACACCGGCTGAGGGCATATGAGAACGTCGTGGCAAGTTATGGAGGGGACCTTTCGTCGGCTCGGGCTCAAAAGAGGGGGGACGTGGAATCGATGTGAGGGGGTCGTAACTTAAGGGCAGCCTTCGGCGAGTCGATGGAGATAAGCCTGCTGTTGGAAAATATAATTGTCAGTTTGAAGAAGAAACTCTGCGACTTGGAGAAAGAAGAGGCATACCAAACTCAATGAACCAAGAGAGAGCAGAATATGAGGAACGCTAACTTGGATCGAACGACTCCAGGTTGCTAGAAAAGAAGATAAATGAATGCATAGCAGCCTTAAAGTCCAGTGGAGGTGTTTCGGCTGAGCTCGACTTTGACTCGAGGAGTCATCGGTTGAAGGAGAGGCTCGCGACTGGGAAGGGACTCGTCGGCTTGATATGAAGAATATCGTGGAGATCATCGCATAGGAAAACCTGGAGAAAATCGTATTGGGGATTGCGTAGGGCTTCTTACGTTTGCTTGAGAAAACGATCGGGTTATGGAAGGAGTCGTGGAGGGCTCAAAGACAAGGATCTTCAGCTTAAGAGTGGGATCTTCGGCTTGAAGACGAAGACTTTGACTCTCAGTGGTAGTCTTCATCCTCATGCAGAAAAGTATTCTCTTATAGAGGGAATCGTGGATTTAAGGAAGGGATCGACGGCTTAAAGAAGGACCCTATCAGCTCAATGGGGTGTATCGCGAGTTCGAAGGAAGGGATCGTTAAGTTCGCTGCTAAGAGTTTAAAGGTCAGCCAGACGAGTTGCCAAAGTAAAGGATGAAGAACTAAACCGCTCACGCATATGCCATGCAATGGCCTAGTACTAAGATGATAATTGGTGTGTTAGATTTTTTGAATCTGAGGCCACTTAAGGCATAACAGAACCTCGATCACTCAACTGTATCGAAAATAGCTTCCATAGGCCTGTTTTGCATCTCGTTGAAGCAAGCACTATCGACTAAGATGAGATCAGCCAGTTTCCGAGTCTTTAGCTGATTGACACATGCGGTAACCTCTGTGTCTGGTAGAAATCTTTGCCTGGGTTCGTGAGACTTTAAACCCAGTGAGAAAAGGACAAATTGAACCTGAACATCAATAGCTAGAGACTTAACAGGCAGGCGATAAGTGACGACTCGATGGACTTGGGCGCAACGACCTGGAGCGGCTTCTTGAGAACTGTGACTAGTTGTATTTCGAGTCAGTCTAGAATCATCAGGATTCTATGCTCCATGATGGGGGTATGTTAAGGAACTCACCGATGCCAGCCTTCTCGTTGGGTAACATTTCTTCGTTTCGTACAGCTGTTCGAGTACCACAGTTGATCCGTAGCTTGGATGGTAGGCGATACCATAAGCTACCTGAAGAAGGACTGGCAGTCTGAGGAGAGATTGAGCAGGTAGTTTCCCTTCGATTCTTGTGCCATTGCGGGTATGCTCCGTGTTTTGAACATTGCAGTTCTTACCGCGTACGCCGATCGTGTTTCGTCATGTCCGTATCTGCTCCGAACCACCATGAGCTTTATGCATGAGACGTTCAGGCCAGAAATTTCTTTCGATAGTTCGACTTACTATTGAGCTTGGCCCTGCAAACACGGATACTTGATGGGGGCTTCGAATTCAAGCTTTGATGCCTCAAAGCCATGGTTCATGAGCGGCATCAGCCCAAGGCTATGTACGTGTCCTGATCGGGTTTTCTTGACTTCGATGTCGACAAAATCCTACCCATAAGACCGCCTGGCGTTTGATGGTACGACTCTAAGCGTTAACGAAAAGCCAGTAAACCTAGTTGTACTCCAGTCGTCATTACGACTGAATGTGTTGCCTATCTCATTGTTAGGTAGCCTGAAAGACCGAATAATTGAAGCCTCGGGCAAACTGAAAGATTGATAGTACCGTACGGCCCATTAATGATGGCTTTCGCGACTGCAAAAATGGTTCTACCTCATCGGTTCTCTCTGCTTTTGAAAAGGGCTACATTCTACCTTCCTAGATCCGCCAGATTTTAGGCCAGCTTTCTCACAATTCGAACTCACCGAAGGCCGCCAGCGGCGACTGTAAGTGCATTCCAGAAGGTACAGTCGACCCATATTCTGAGGTGTCTTCGACTGGAAATTCGCAGATAGCAAAGGGGTTCAACTTCCATATGGAGAGTACCTCAAGCACATCTTCCGGGCAAAGAAAGCTATTTTATCGTCAGACAGGTCAATAATTAAACCCTCAATATCTAAACGCTCGCAGCAAGTTTCTCAAGATCATGAGAAAGCGACCCTTGGATAGTAAAGTTAAGCTCAGCTGGCTTTGGGGCTGATCCCGCTTTCATTTAGGGGAAATGCTTGGAAGGGAGATTGATGCTCTTGAAGGGATACTCACCAAGTCTGCTGGAGAACGTATCATAACTCTTAAAATGCCTGAGGTTCTTAAAGATGAAATACGTCAGACCCTTTGCGAAGGGCGGATCGTAGAACTAATCATCATCAGGGAGACTTGGTATAAGCCTGGAAGGTTCAGAAGTGCTCGGAGTTCCCTGTAGAAGAGATTTGAATTCTTGTGTCGCTAGTTAGCTAGTGAAACGGCCAATATTTCAGAGAAACGATACTCGGAGAGTTTCAAGGCTAGAAAGACGAGGAGGTCTTAAGACTCATAAGAAGCCTGGGTTCTTTTACCGGAGAACTTTGGAACTTCTTAGGAGCTCGGACGGAGAGCTTGGAGTCCTCGAATGAAGGACATTTCGGAGCTCTATTTAGGGAAGGGAACTCGAAGTTCTCAGAGCAGAGGCCGGGGCTCTCTGGGACAGTGGCAGACTCAAGATTCTTTGTAAAAGAGGCTGTACTTTTTTATGTGAGGTGTTCAAACTTCTGGGGGGCTCGGACGGGGAGCTTGTGTTTCTCGGAGGAAGGAAGGATTGGAGGCTTATATAGAGAGGGTTCGAGGTTCTTGGGGGCTCGGACGGAGAGCTTTCAGTTCTCGAAGGAAGGAGGGACCGTGGATCTCGATGGAAGGAGAGGCCGGGGCTCTATGTAGGGGAGGATTCGAAGTTCTTAAGGGCTCGGACGGGGAGCTTAGGTTCGCGAAGGGAAGAGACCGGGGCTCTTGCTTAGTAGGGGACTTGAGGTTCTCGAACGCGAGTGTTTCTTTATGGGAGAAGAGATCGGGGCTCTTAAGGGAGGGTTCGCTCGTGGGGAGGATATCGAAGGTCTTAAAGCAGAGGCCGGTGCACTCTCAGACGGGAAAGGATTTGGTTCCTTGCGTCCTCGAAGGACAGCTTGAAATTCTGTAAAGAATAAGAAGAGGTCAGAGCTTGCAGACTTAGGTTTCTCAGGTCAGGGACATTTTGATTGAGGACACGCAAACTTATGTGAGGAGTAAACGATCCTCAATCTGGGATGCCTTGTATGAGGCTTTCGTAGGAAAACTTGAAGTTAAGGCCTGAAAGGTGATTCAAGCCTCTTCAAGAAAGATACTCTGGGCATCTCAGATGATAGAGGGCTCGAAGTTCTCGAGGGGGGTGGAGGATTCGAAGTTCTTAGACGAGGCTCGAGGGAGGGGCCAGAGAAGGGGCCAGAGGAGGATCTGGAGTAGGGTCCGGAGTAGGGACTCGAAGCTCGGGCGAGAGATCGATGCTTTCTAGGTAGTAACGGTTCGGGCTCGTAGTAAGGGTATTCGGAGTTCTTAAGGAAAGAGACGCCGGGGCTCTCAAACAAGGGATGGTTTTCTAGGGAAGCGACTCACAGGAAGGAATTTCGGATTCAATCAAGAGCCCGCAGTGCTTACATAGATTCCCGCAAGAGAAAGGTACCTAAAACCATGAAACCTATCAGAACCTGTCTCCTTCCTCGGGCGGTGATTTGAAGCTGTAGATCACCGAAATTTTATGGGGAGAATTTGAGCTGAGTTCAAGGACTCTCCACGCAAATTTGCGTTTTATGGTTAGTAGTAGACTGAGTTACTACCAGCATCAGTCCCAGCACTCAGAAACCAAGTTCTTTCCTCTTCGAGTGGATCAACTCATCTTTGGAAAGCAGAGTAGTCAGTGACCTCTGGAGGACAGGGTGTCTCGAATGTTGCCATCGATTTGACCCCCGCTAACGAGCCTCTCCAGTGTTGAGTGCTTCAAACATCTGCTGTAGTTTCTTGCCAGCTGAACAATCGTGACGTCGTAGTCTGGTGAAGTATATCACTGCCCTGGGCTTCCCGTGGCAAACGGCGTACCTAGGCTAGGAGATGGTTAACCCGTCGGCTCCCGTCCTGGGCTTCTCTTTGGTTCTCGTCAGCAAACCGAATAGGAAGTCACTGGTCTCGGACCAGATGACACTCACATTCCGTCTCTACCACAAGGAAGCCTTCTTTTCCGAGTCAGGGTCGTTGGCTCGTTGGCAAATCGTGGCCGCGTGTCTGCTCAGTTTCAGCTCCCATCCGCGGTTCTTTGATTTTCAGACTCCCAGAGTCCATCCAGTCGTCCCATTTGGGCTATGGAGACCAAGGGACGGACCTGAAGTATCTCACAGTCTCGTAGCTGGATGCCCAACTACAAAGATCGTTGTGTTCTCGCGTTCGTCGTCCCGGCTGAGGCTGAGGATCGGAGGGCATCGTCGTCGTGGTACGCTTATGACACATAACCTAGTAATTTACAAATCGAGTGTAGTAGATTATTTTGTCATCGCTGGTGGTCCTGTATGAAGGCGCGGTTCTTTTCGTCCTGTTTGGGGTGGTCCTGGGGGCCCACAGCCCGATCTCGTCAGCTTCGCGTTCCACCAAGTCAACCCAGGCGTGTCCAGGGCACCTCACCGCGTGTATGGCCGTTTCTGGCTGCGTCGATCGTGAAAACAGGTAGTCTCTTGACCCTGATCGAGGAAAATTCTTGGAATTCTTTTGCGTTCTCGGGAGAAACGTTGGGGTGCGGTGGCAAACACTCGCGGGTCTTTGCTTCCACCATGCCGGAACCCGCCATCCGAGTAATCCTATGATGTCCCAGAGCATCAGTACTCGCCATAGATCATCCAGAAGATTTCAAATACCTTTCGTGATGACGGACGGGTATTTTTCATGGTGGTTTTGGTGTTGCGGATCGAGCTTCTGACGAGTCCTGCATCAGCAAAAGTGCCCACAGAAGGGAGATTTGGCACATCGGCCAAATCCGACGCTGGGAATCATAAGAAGATCAAATCTCGACCGTGATGTGTCACCCAGCTCGTGGAGAATAAAAAGTGAAGCCGTAGGAGACGGCAAAGGGGCCGAACTGGGGAGTGTTGATTCCTAGTAATTTCAGGGCGTGAGCCAGGGCATTGGGGAGCACAAATGCGCTGTAGACACTCGCTTCTGCACGGGCCACGTGCTGCAGCATGCCAGATCCATGCTCCAGCCGGCCTTGATCGCTCGAATCCATGATGGTGATCGGCATTTATTTGTTTGATTTTTTACGGATCTCTGTCGCCAGGAATATAAAAGACACGCTTCACAATGACTCGTCTCAAGGCTCCTTCGACCCTCCCGGAGCTGGTAAAGTCGGCCTTTGCAAAGGCCTGCTCGGACGGCCATGTGCACTATTACCCCTCCCAAGCCACCATCCTCTACGCCAACGATATCCCGGTGAGTAGTCAGTCCATGGACGCGGCCGCTGCTCGCAGTCTGAGAAGACGAAGACATCCAGAAGAATGAAGCTAAATCGTCTCTGCAGTTCCAAGTCCGCTTCTCTCCGGCCCTGGCAAACAAGCCCAAGCCCGCCATCAAGGACCACGCCAATCCTCGCAAGTTCTTCGATCCCTTCGCCGATCCCCCCGCAGCTCTCCGTGTGACGACCCTCAGCCCATCGCACTACCTCGTGCTGAACAAGTTCGCTGTGGTCCCTGAGCACTTCATCCTCGCGACGACCGAGTTCAAGCCCCAGACTCATGTGCTCGAGGAGGCTGATCTGGAGGCCACTCTAGCATGTATCCAGGCGTACGAGGCAGCCGAAGGCACCGATGAGGGACCGGGCCGTCACGACGGTGACACGGCCAACGACGGCGGTCTCTTTGCATTCTTCAACTGCGGTGATCACTCAGGGGCGAGCCAGCCGCACCGACATATCCAGCTTCTGCCCATAGCAAGAATGAAGGATGGTCTGGCCGCGGACGGTGCCTGGAGCGTCCTCGCCGACAGCCTGACGTCCAGGCCTGCTCCCTTTGCCACCTTCGCAGAGAAGATCAGCCTGGACATGCCAGCGCAGGACCTTCACGCCGTGTATCTCCGTCTCTACAGACAGGCATGCCGAGCCGTAGCTGCACACACGAGAGAGACACCCATAGACGAGGCTACCGTAGAGGACGAGGCTGAGGCGGAGGGCGAGGCTAGGATCAGCTACAACATGGCCTTGACCAAGGACACACTCGTCGTCTGCCCGCGCTTGGCAGAGGGCGCGGTGATACTGGGCGAAGATGAAGCAGTGCTGGGGACTCTGTCGTTGAATGGAACACTCCTCGCTGGCACGGCGTTAGTCAAGAATGAGGTAGAATGGAAGGCACTCAAGAGAGACCCAGAGGGATTACTGCAAGTGCTGAAGAGGATTGGAGTCACAGATGAGGTTGTGCACGGAAACTTGGTTCGTCTCTAGATCGCGGGTCTAACGAGTAGCCCTGTGTTTTTGTCTAGAAGACGTTTACTATCTAGGAACTAACTATCCCCCAGTCCCAGATTCCTCGAAAACTTTTGACCACCTTAACCCCGAGTGCAAATCCTGTCCTTGTGCCATGTGAATCAGTTGTTGGATTGAAAATCAACCAGCCGAAATGGCAAATTCCAGATGAGACTTAATCGTCATATGCGAAAAACAAAAAAACCGCCAAACCGTTGTGAAAATCTTGCGTGTCGGAAAGTGACAACAAGAGAAAGTTGGGTCAAGACGAAGACGTCTTAGACGCGGCCGTGGCGGCGAAGCAGGGCGTACTTTCGCTTGACGGCCTCAGGGTGAAAGACGACGGACGAACCCGCATCGCGCATCCAGTCCGTAATGGCGCGCCAAGTGGCGCGAGCATTGCCGGGTTGTGCTCCGCCGTGGAGGTGGCGGACAGCCAGACGAACCAGGTCAATCTGGAAAGATGGTTAGTTCGCCGGCTCAAGGTAAGAGGAGTGTTGGGGAAGAGAGGAGTGTAAACTTACGTCACGATGAGTGAAGACCATGGCCAGGACGCGCAGAAGGTTGCGGTGACGGCCACGAAGAGTACTGTGGGCCTCGTGCATGTTGCCCAGCTCCTTGATCTCGCCGTAAGTAAACTGCCAGTCACGACCTTGGAGTAAAAAGTTATTGCGCGAATCCATGTCAGGCCCAGGGGGGTGAGCACGAAGGAACCTGGCACGCAGTTCCTTGACAACAGCACGACTGAAAGGGTTAGCAACTTGGTCACCGCCACCAGGGACGTTGGTAGTAGTGAGACCAAGTCCAGGGAAACAAGCAGCCAGTCTCGCGTAAAGTGGGCTGAGGTTAGCCTTGTTGACCCCGTCGGGACCATGCAGAAGGAGCTGGACGAGATCGTGGGAGGTGCTGAACTCGAGACGCTGGACGCCAGTATGGTCAACGAACATGCGCATGAGGGGGTCAATAGGATAGTTGATGAAAGGAGCGGGGTTGGCACCATCAGGGACGTCAACGACTTCACCTGGAGCGTCCATGTCATCATCGTCGTCGTCAGACTCCTGCTCCTCGTCAGACTCCGAGTCGTCGTCATCATCCTCGGTGTCGCTTGCGAAGTTCTCAGGATTCTCAAAGATGAACTGAGCAGGGCCGTTGGCATCGGCAACAGGGCCAGCCTGGGGAACATCGTCAAATAGCATGTCAACTTCCAGCTGAGCATCAGCGGGAAGGTTGACGTTTCCGAAATCATTGAAGTTGAAAGGAGCAATGGCCTGAGCCTGGGCATCAGCCACAACAGCATTGATGTTCATGTTGGCAGGGACAGGAGCGCCGGCCTGGTTCTGGAACTGGTAGTTGGCGTTGTCAAAGACAACGTTGCCAGCAGGGGAACCGCCCTGGTTCTCAGCGATGGCCAGGTTGCCAAAGTTGTTGCGAAGCTCGTTGCCAGCCTGCGAGATGTGTTAGTGTATGTGTCATGGAGAAGCAGGATGTGTTTGAATACTTACCTGAGCGGGGCCAGGGTTGTTGTACTGGAAGCCGTTGCCAGCCTGTGAAGGAGTGTCAGTGGATGTTTCATGGAGAGGCAGGATGTGTTTGAATACTTACCTGAGCGAAGCCAAGGTTGTTCTGGAAGTTGACAAGTCCAGGGTTGGCATTCAGGTTGGCCATGGCGGCGTTCTGACGCTGGGCAGCGGCGAAGCCGTTGTTCATAGCCTGAGGAGCACCAAAGCCATGGTTCTGGCCCTGGGGACCAGCAAAGCCGTTGTTCATGACATGCCCAAACATACCAAGTCCGCCGTGAGGCATGTTGGCGAGCTGAGGGAACGCATAACCGTTCTGACCAGCATTGGCGGGAACGTTGCCGTTGTTGGCAGCAGAGGCAGCAGGGCCGCCCTGAGCCTGGGGCTGGCCAGAAGGCCCCCCGTTGGGATAAGGGATCATAACCATGATGGGCAACAGTGATGTTGGATCAAGATGGTCAGAGGTGGTGTTTCTGTGAAGGTGTTAGGAGGCGTTGTGGAAACACGAGGAGGGGTAGAGGGGTGGAGGGGTGGAGGGGTAGGAGGAGGAGTAGGAGGAGGGCGGGAGGGTTGTTGTGGAAACACCAGAGGGAGGAGGAGGAGGAGGAGGAGGAGGGTGCTGCACCACAACCAAGAAACTTACCAAGTAACTTGATGATGATCAAGGTGGTAAGGTGATGGTTCGGATCTGCTCTCGAAGAGGGAGATCGAAGAAAGAGTCTGAAGAAGAAGGCTGGGTGTGCAGAAAGAAGTGGTGATGATCGTGTGTGAGGATGATGAAGGAAAGAAAAGGTCGAGGACGAGGAGGAGAAAGGATGGGATTAAATAGGAGTTCTGGGACCTCGATCTCGTCCTAATCGGGAATCTTGGGCACTCTCTCGATTAGGTCGAGAGTGCCAAAGCGTTTGGAAACAAAAGGTGAGAAGTTGTTGAATAGGTGAAGGTCAACAGGCCCACACCAAACGTGCTGTGTGGGAAAATGGGGTTGACGTGTGGCGTTCAGGTGACCAGGTGACCGCGAACAGGGGGGGTGGGCGAGTGGGAGCAGAGCAACGAGGGCAATGGGCACTAGGCGGACAATAGGGACGGCCTCTGAAAGGAGAAACGACTCGAGCAGCAGGCCAAACAGTCCGTTGAGGGCTTCCTCTTATGGACGAGGACGAGGACGAGGAGATGCTCCAACAATGGTATGAACAACACGGGTGTTTTCCCCTATTGCCTCGGGGGGATTTGTTCGTATTAGATATTGGGGCAATGCCTCTTCGGAAGCTCCTCGAGCTGGGCGGCAAGCCAACGCTCAATGGCATAAGGGCAGTCCCTACTAGCTCGACGGGAGATCTCCAGGGGAGCTCGGGGGTCCTCCCGCCCGCTGTGGAGAGCTCTAACGCTCAGGGCGTCTCAGGAACGCGGCGGTAGGGCTTTGGGGGCGTGGGCAGGGCTTCTTTTCCTCACGCCCAGGCTTCCATTCTTTCCCACACGCCCAGGCTCGTCCCTTTTCGTCGGGGCGTGGCCTGCACACCCCACCCGACCAAACGCTCACGCCCCGAGGGCATCGTTGGGTCATCCCTTTTGGGACACTGAGTCTCTGCCCTCGTCGAGGGAAGGCGTCCTCACATCCCAATTAGGCCAGGCAGAGCAAACACCACGTCCCTTGCCCCACGCCCGTTGTCTAGGTAGAGAGGACTGGGAGAGACTGGGGCGGAGTCTCTGTCTCTGGGCAGCAGGCTGCGCAAAAGAGTGGGCCCCGGGAAGAGCATATGGCTAGGCACAAGGCCGAGCACTGCCCAGGCCATCATACGAGACGTAGTTCGATGTCATCGAGACCCCAGTGCATATCGTAGATCGCCATATGCACGTACGTCGTCGTTATGTACGCCATCGCACAGCAGGGGGCACGCCCGAGCACTCTAACGGCCAAGACCAGGGGTCGTCCACCTTCGTAGATAATTTACAGATCTGACGTATTATTGCGTCTCTTTCTTGACTGCCGTGCCTCGACCTCGACGTGCTCCACGGCATGGTGCGTGGGCTCGAGCCGGGCAATGTGGGCCTCGGGATTCCTTTCGAGCACCCAGACGAAAGCCGTGGCGTCGCGGGGAGCTGGGAGTAAATCGTCCGTGCGGTCTTCGAGCTCTGCGGCGAGCTGCGGTCGAGTTTGTGCTCTGGGACGTTTCTGTCGTCTCGTTCGAGGCGAGTGGGTCTACTCTTCCAAAAGTCAGCCACGTAGCAGAGCGCTCTGCACGTCACCTGCTTTAGCTCGATCTGAACCCGGATCCCCTTCATTAGCAGGGCCGCGAAGATCGGGCAGGGATCGTGGGAGGACTTAATCACGGAGTCAAGAAGGCAAGGAGTCAAACACGAAGACAGAGATACGAAGAGTGCCAAAGCTGAGCAGGGTTGCCTAAGGCTCTACTGGTAGATTCACAGAGACACGCAGGCACACAGACATAGTGCAGTCAAACATGCAGTAGCAAGCAATCCCGTAATACCAGTGCCGGTCTCGCCCCTCTCCTCGGGACGGGGCCCAAGTTTGAGATTCCCGCGCCGCTGTCGTCTAGACTGCGTCCGTGGGAGACTGCGTCTTTCCCATATCGTAAAAGACTGCATATCCAGGAAGCCGGGACGCAATGTGTAGCACGGCAGGGCGCGTTAGATCCCCAAGACCATGGACGCACAGCTCAGACTCCCGCGTGCTTGGACCACGTACTGAATGCCAAGGGCACCGTGACACCCCGCGGCTCAGGGAATCAGGGGTCTCTGGGAGATCTGACTACTCATTTTGCCTAGCGGACAATCAACTCTGGGGAGCGGCGGCAGAGGCACACACTGCAAGGACTCGGCCGTAATGGGATGTGCCCTGATCGGGACCGTTGCAGAAGTGTTTGCCCAGCCTCCTAATTGATCCCGGGTGCTGGGGACAATGGATCATGTATCGTACCATTGAAGGGGGCGTGATCTGAGCAGGGGGGTGGGCTCAGTCTCGCTGCTCTGCAATCGATCAAGTCCCCACTCCACTACCGATGACGCCAAGGTAGTCCTCGCCATTCGACGGGCTTCCAACGGTGGCTGGGAGACCGGGGCATACGCTCCCTTGCTTTTGACAGACAGCTCGAACAAAAAGACGAGCGGTGCGCGAACGGCCAAGCAGTGGGGGGACCGTTGCCCATGCAGCCTGATGGAGGAGTGGCGCCCTGTGGGATTTCTAGCCTTACGGAATGCTTCCCCCGGCGGCACGATGCATCTCAGCTCAGGCCATGCCGCAGCGGGTGAGATGAAGCCGGGGAAGTAGCACAAGCAGGTTTGCTGTCATCTTAGATTCCGTAGGAGATGCCCGAGGCTCGAAGCGGAAGACAGTGTCTACGGTCTACAGTCTACACTCTGAATTAAATTGTTTCTGCTCTTCGTCATCCTCGGCCGTCACCAGGCCAGGGACGAAAGCAATTGACGCTCCAGCAACCTACTACAGAGCGAGCCCGCACTTTTGCTTCCCCATAAAGAAGCCCAACTGGCGTCGTCGTCGTCGTCGTCTGAAGTCGTCGATGCTGAGTAATCTCAGATCAGATCTGGGAACGGGGACCGTTGAGAACCAGGGGGGCTTTTGAGTTAGCTGCCGATGAGCAGCATGGCGGGCATGTCATCCTAACGGTTTTGGGCCTTCGCTGGGACGTGCGCAGCCAAAACAAGTCCCGGGGGGAGTGGGAGTGCAAAAGGTGTGTGTGGTCCACCCCCCCCTGTTGACGTGAGAGGGAGGGAAGACAGCCCAACGATCGGGAACTTGGGCAGAGAGACTGGAGAGACAGTCCCGGGGAGCCGGGATCTGTGTTTCATCCCCCTCACTCTTCGGCCATCACGTGAAGAGGTATCCGTCTTGTCTCTGTGCCGTGCTGTGTGGCTGTCTGTGCGAGGAGGCAAGCAGCGGCAGCGGGGCGAGGCGGGAGGTTTGCGAGCCGCGTGTGTGCAGTGCAGTCAAGCAGCATTGCGTAAGGTATTCGTAGGCTCCCGGATTTGCAAATATTTTGCCGTCTGAGAGCAATGATAGCTTATCTATGTACGAAGCAGTCTACCGTCTGCGCTCGCCGTCATGGTGGAATCAGCTCGTCAGACGGCTACGCTGCGTGCTGTGGTGTCACACACGCTGCAGCTCCTCCATCCAGTAGCTAGATGCCCATCCATCCATCTATCTTAACGTCATCCACGGCAGCATCGAAAAGCCACTGTAGCAAACAACTTACAATCCAGCATAATATCCGCCTTGTGATTCATAAAACCGTCTGACTACTTGCGCGGCTTTGTGAGCAGTAACAATGGCAGGGACAATTGCGCAGCGGGGAACTGGTGTTTGCTGCCACAATGAACCGCTGGCATTGACGACGGCTTGCGTTAGACGAACGTTTGCCCTGTGAGGTGTCCTGTAGCTTGCCTCGCGGGATCTGCAAGACGGGCGTCCTGGTCGAATGGGCTTTGGAGGAGCCGTGGGCCCGCAGAAGGCGGTCGGGTTGTTTGCTCTGCAGAGAGTCTGCAAAAGCTGGTCTGGATGCGAGTGGTCTGCGGGCTGGGCGGAGATAGGCAGAGTGCTGCCATGCCCCAAACCTCAATGAAGTGCACCACCACCCTTCGTGAAGTTCGTCTAGAATAGAATCAAGTCAAGCATACTGAGGCAATACGTGGCTACGAAATCAAGTACTGTAAGAATGCTACTACGACTGCTCTTCATCGAGATGATCCCGGGTAGCAGTGTTGCCCAGAACTGCCTCCGCCCAGTGCTCACCTCTCCACGCAGACGAGACGGACCAGCACCCGCGGGCAAAGAAAGCAGCACCCATGGAACAGATAGATTTGAATAAGTGTAAATTGACATCGTAGTCGACATGATGAACTGCCTAGGCAGCTAAAGTACATGCTTCGGTATCACATAGCCCACCAGAACTCCCGCCATGTCCTTCTAAATAGAAAAACCAACAAAAAAAGAAAAACACCAAACCAGAGAGCTCGTCGGCTCCTTCTGTGACCCAAGAACGAAACACCCTTGATCCTTCTACCCTACCTTCTAATCCTCCCATTCCTCGTCCAGCTGATCGATCAGCCGATTCTCTGCATCGACGTTTCGGTCCCTGCGGCTGGGACTCGTGCTGAGATGGCGGTAGCCCCGACGACTCGACACGCTGCGGAAGCACGCCGACAGGGCCATCACGAATAAGTCCTGTTCCCCTCCGTCAGCCCCATGTCCGGTTCCATCTTTGGGGATCAGGGAAAGTATCGCTCTGCTTTCAGCGGGAGGGGACGCACGCAGATGAAGCTCCAGATACCAGCCCAGAGGCTGTAGTTGGGCAGTTGACGCCAGCCACGGGCGTGGGCGACGGTCCGGTTGTAAAAGATGCCGCCCAGTAGATATACCAGCACGGCGATGACTAGGATGAGGCCGAAGATGCTGCCGGGACCAACGCTGCCGGGCTTGTGAGGCTCGGCGTGGGCACAGGCGTGGCTCGAGCGGACCTCAAAGAAGTAGGCGCACTCATCTGGATCGGTTCCGACAAAGTAGACGTTGGCCTGGGTGGCTCCGGGGTCCCGATCGCAGAGGAAGGAGATGGTCGTGGACTTGCGCCTCACCTTGTCCTTCTCGGGCTCCTCAGGGCTGGAGCTGTTATCGTTCGAGTCCGGGTTCTTCTGCTCGTAGTCGTAGTCGGTCTGAGGGTCTCGCTTCGCTACGGCCGTCGTCTCTGGTCCACAGGGAGAGCCCCCGGTGTATTGCAATACCAGTTTCCGCCCGCGGCTCTGCAATTCCATCGATTCGGAGCTGTGTCTTGGTCAGCACAATCCGTCCAGTCCGTCCTGGTCCCGTGTCACACGAACCCGATGGAATAAACCTGGCCCTTCGTCGTGTAGTATGCGCTGACGTTCTGCCAGAGGGGGGGCGTCACGCCGATGACATCGCTGACGGGGTCCACCACGGCACCGCAGATGTTCATTGTGAAGTTCTTGCCGTAGTCGTAACCCTTGGACGTGTAGTCCTTGAACGGGCCGTACTTGTAGGTTCCTTCGACTTGTATCGCAGCCATGTCTGGCCGCAGATCGAAGAATGCACCACTGCCGGTGGACGACGTTGCGGTACATGCTGGGACATGGGTGGTCGTCGACGGAGGGTCCTGGACGGCGCTCGCAGCGACCGCGAGGAAGGGGACGAGGGCGGAGGGCGAGAAGCGCATGCTGGATGCTTTCTTGGCTAGCTACCAGCCAGATAACCGCGGTATACTCGCTGGATGTCGACCGAGCGTTGATCGTGTGCGCCAGGGGGGTGTCCTCGACAGCGGGGGTTCTCGACAGGAGGCAAAGGACAAAAACCGGACAGAAACGAGTGGACGGCAAGGGGACGGGTAATGCGCCTCGGGCGGTACTAGCAGCGGAGGACAGCAAAGCCTATTGTCAGCAAGCTTGGAGGACAAAGGCGGAAACCAAAAAAAGGAACGTGGGTTTGAGGAATGGAGATCGGTGTCGTGGACGAGCTGCAGCGATGATAACGCCTCCCGCAACTCAACCTCAAACTGTCATCAAGGGCGTCGTGGATGTGGACGCGGACGTGGACACTCGAGGTGGACACTTTGGAGGATGACGAGGCTGGATTGTGATTGGTGATTGGCTGGTCTAGCGTCTTACAGATGCCGTACGAAGTACCTAGTACATAATTAGTGAGATACTGGCCGGTGGTGTACTCCCGAAGAGCCCCTAAGTTGAACCCCTTAAAACTTCCAGGCCTTAGTAAGAATGATGAGCCCGCGGACTGCAGACTGTGGACTGTGGTACCTGTCACCCTGACGTCTTGATCTTCCCTGTACGAACACCATTCGTTACCATCTCTTGAACTCAGATTCCATCGTCCCTTACATCTGCCCGGCGCAATTATTTCTCCGTCTAGATCTGTTTAGTCTTCCCGATGCCGTAACTCTCAGATCCGAATACGATAGGCGACACGAGCCATGGCATGCGAGGAAATACACTGGCTGGCTTGAAGCGGGTCCTCTGCCAAAAGCTAGCCATGAGACGACTCGGAACGCGACAGCTCCGGCCGGGCATTCTTCACTTCACGACCCCGCGTACGGTTGACGCGGTGTTCTCAATCTTGCCGACTGTCACCAGAGACTTGGATTGCACACGGTTGAGCATCTATAAAGTTGTGCTCCTAACTGGACTCGTCTTGTCTTGTTCCGTCATCTCCACGTCTTCTCCACACTCAGCGGTACCAGACGGCCTCTAATTATCCCTGCTAAAGAGTGGGTTGTTGAGCATCTGTAAAGTTGGCATCGCGTCGAGACTTCTCCCCGTTCTCCCTTCAACGCCCTCTCTCTACGACAGACCGCTAGCCCTGCCCTCAAGATGGTGTCGAAAGCAAAGCCAAGTCCAGAAGAAGAGCCTCACGGCTACGAATTCTTTGGACCGTAAGTTATCACCAATACCCCCATTTCGTCGAGAACAGCTACTAACCCCAAGGTGTCAACAGTCCCGGCGCCTTCGCCATCTCCGTCGGCCTCCCCGTCCTCGTTTACGTCTTCAACTTCGTCTGTAACGACATCTCCGGCTGCCCTGCTCCTTCGCTTTTGAGCCCCAAGACCCTTTCTCTCGACAAGCTCAAGGTTGAGGTCGGATGGCCAGAGAATGGATTTGCTGGCCTGGTCAGCTGGGAGGCTACTGCTGCGACTGCTGGATACATGGTTCTTTCTATGATTCTTTACCGTCTTCTCCCTGCGACTGAGGTGGAGGGCACTGAGTTGAGGAATGGCGCAAAGCTCAAGTACAGATTCAACAGTATGGACTTCTTTGTCTACTTACCTACCTAGGTACATGCGACTTAAGCTGACAGACTCTTAGCTCTATACTCTAGCACTGTCACCCTGGCCGCCCTGGCTGCTGGAACTGCCGCCCAGGGCGCTGAGTTCCCCGTCTGGACTTTCATCTCGGACAACTTCATCCAGATCCTGTCCGCCAACATCCTCTTCGCGTATCTTGTGGCCCACTTCGTCTACGTCCGCAGCTTCAGTGTCAAGCCAGGCAACAAAGAAAACCGAGAGCTCGCAGCTGGCGGCCACAGCGGCAACATGTTATATGATTGGTTCATTGGTCGCGAGCTGAACCCGCGTGTCAGCTTTCCCCTCATTGGTGAGATCGACCTGAAGGAGTTTCTGGAGCTGCGGCCTGGCATGATGGGCTGGATCATTCTCAACTGCTCGTGGTGCGCGCAGCAGTATCGCAACTATGGCTTTGTCACGGACAGCGCCATCTGCATTACCGCTGTCCAGGCCCTGTATGTCGTCGACTCGTGGTGGAACGAGCCTGCTATCCTCACTACCATTGACATCACCAACGATGGATTCGGCTTTATGCTGTCGTTTGGTGACATTGTCTGGCTGCCCTTCGTCTACTCGCTCCCCGTCCGTTACCTCGCAACTCACCCCGTGTCGCTTGGCCCTCTAGGCTTGGCTGGTATGCTCGCGCTCATCGGAATCGGCTTCACCATCTTTCGCTCCGCCAACAACGAGAAGAACCGGTTCCGGACGAACCCCGACGACCCCAGAGTCGCCC
This sequence comes from Neonectria punicea, assembly GCA_037954315.1. Classification (NCBI taxonomy): domain Eukaryota; kingdom Fungi; phylum Ascomycota; class Sordariomycetes; order Hypocreales; family Nectriaceae; genus Neonectria; species Neonectria punicea. Next base: position 40,642 of record JAZAVJ010000188.1, on the reverse strand, counting down.
ACCTGAAGTACCTCCAGACCAAGCGAGGCAGCAAGCTTCTCATCTCGGGCTGGTGGGGTGTTGCCCGCCATATCAACTACTTTGGCGACTGGATCCAGTCGTGGCCTTACTGTCTGCCCACGGGTATTGCTGGATACCAGATCTTGAGTGCTGGGACTCATGCCGAGGGTGCTCTGGTGATGAAGGATGGCCGCGAGGTTATCCAAGGCGAAGCCAAGGGGTGGGGTATGTTCATTACCTACTTCTATGTTCTGTACTTTGCGATCCTGCTTATTCACCGGGACCGCCGCGATGATGAGAAATGCCAACGCAAGTATGGAGAGGACTGGACGGAGTACAAGAAGATTGTCCGGTCTCGGATCGTCCCGGGCATCTACTAGTCACTTAGCTACGTGGGGTATGGAGCACGTGGAGTGGATGAGTGCATCCCGACTGTTTATGACTACGAAGAGAGGATGGGTGGATGCCATGGAGAGAAGGGCAGGCATCGAACCATAACATAATAGTAATAATAATGGCCCGATCAACAGGTCCGCAGATGGGCGATGGCAGCTTGGGTCAAATAGCCCTCCCATGAATAAACGTTGTAAATACTTGCCTGCGTTGCTACGTTGTCTGCTTCACCTGTCCTATCAATTCATAGATGGATATGCCAAAGGGGTTTAACCGTTCCAATGTCAAGCAGGCCCTTCAACATGCTATTCTCCTGCACTTCCGGAACCTCGCCCAGTCCGCAGGCATCAAGACCAACCCGGAAGCATCACTGACGTGAGATGCATGATGCCCCTCATACGACGTTGCTTCGGCGTCTACGACTAGCTGCGGGAAAACGGAGAATTGCAACATGGTGATGCCCGGCGACAGCACACAGAAAGGCGCAGGACACGCACGAGACGCCGAGGGAGTTCTCCAGATTCGAGAAACGGGCCGAAGAGCGCGGGGGAGCCGTTGGGTGCATCGGGGATCTTCTGTCGAACTGGGCCGCGTGCCAAGGCGGCGGGTGCGGGGGATAGAGCGAAGTGGACGACGCGCATGGGGCCAGCAAAACAGGGACTGCCAGACTGGGCAAGCTTGGGAGACTTGGTCGTCTGGAATCTGGATGTTTTGTTGGAATCATGTCGTCATGCGGGATCGGGGCGACTGTCGATGGTGGATTGCAGCGATGCGTGTGGCATCAGCGGGTTTAGAGTTGGATGCAGATCGCGATTTTAGGCATTTCGCCGGGTGGGACTGGCGAAGGGGACGAGGGGGGCCACTACTGTAATTAAAGCGATATGGTTAGCATGATGGATCGTAAGAAAAGAAGATTGGGAAGGGAAGGGTGAGTTTGTGATGGTGCCGGCGAAGGGTCCGGGAGAGGGTCCGAGGGACGGTCTGAGGGCGGAGGGAGCTGTCATGTCGATCGCCATTTGCGCCGTGTTGAGTTTTTGGTGCAAAACAAAGTTGCAGGTAAAGGGGTATGAGACATTCTAGATTTGAGTGATTAGATACGAGCAGACGAGTCATTCGATGGTCCAATAATCAAGCCCACTGCTTTCCGGATCCCGAAGAAGCTGTGTATTGTCTGTCCCTCCTGGGCAAGGTGGCCGTTGGGTGGGATCGAAGCCGAAAACAAAAAGTGGTGGGCTGCCAATTCATCGTGAGATGCGAGACTGAAGTCTGTGACGTCAAGACAGATCAATGGGGTCAAGCGAAGGAGGAATAAAGCCGAAGAAGCTTCCATTTGCATGATCCCATCATCAGCTGGTCAGCCGGCCTCCTCTTCCTGTTCTCCTCATTCTCGATGCCGGCTCTTCGTCTTCTGCGTCTGGCGAACCCCGGACCCCGGCATCTTCGGGGTTGGCCCTGTATTTCTGGCAAGCATCGGCCCTTTTCCCTAGTTAATCCCTTCTCAGCTGCCAAATCGACACTGCCGCGTTTCCCCCACAGTCTGGGGCTGTCCACTACCGGTGCAGCGCCGCCCTCCCCATCCTCCCCCTGGCGTGTTTTTTCGAGCGAGCGAGCGAGCGAGCTTGGTGTTGACGATGGTTTTGTGGGGGAGAGAGAGCGCGAGGTAGGACAGGCCAGGACGAGCAGGGTTCGGGAAGGGGGATCGGCAGCTAGATGTTGGTCTGGTGGAGGAGAGAGAGAGAGGAGCAAGAGTGGAGGAGACGGGCCATCATCACAGCGTACGTCGACGGCAGAGGTCTCATGTCGGCGAGAATCCGCGGATCGAGGGATAAATGCAGTGGCCTAGGAGAAATTCGTACTGCATTTCGTGGTGGCACGAGGCTATAGTTCTCCCCGGTATGAAGTATGAAGGGCAGACCCAATATTGGATATTGCGTGCGGCACTGCAGCAGACTCGCACGCGTGAGTGCAACCATCCAGAGTGGGTTCGCCATCCGCATCCCGCGTGCTCTTGTCTCGGTCTCTCGTTATATAAATTATAAATAAAGCTCGACGATCGCCCGGGTTCTCGGTGGGAAATGTCCGAACGGCATTGACTTCTCCTGGAATCTTGCTTTGTGCGACGGGTAAATACATAGTAGACACGTTTTTTCCCTGTGTGTATTCTGATCCCTCAAGCATCCGTCCTCAGTCACTCCCCCAAACATGAAGACGACCTCGCTCGTCGCGGCTTTGCTGCTCTCGGCCGCTGGCACCGACGCTGCTATTCCCGCCGGTGTGGCCAAGGTGAGTGAGCCCACTTTCTGCTTGTTTCTGCTTCTGTTTCCGCGTCCCGCCCCTGGATCCAACGCCTGCGGCATCGCTGCCAATTGGTTGGAGCTCTCTCCGCCGCTGACGGGGAAGAGCTCTCTCCGACCGACGGAGGTGTCGTGGTGATGCAGACACGAGGAATTCATCTTTGTCGGCCTCTCAACCCCAAAAATTCCAAAAATTCCCTGCTTCATCCTGCTCTCGTCATTGTGGTTTTGTCTCGGCTTTCTCTTTGTGGCATCGGGCTCGCGTACCTGTAATGCCTTACAAATCTCCCTGAAGGAAAAACCTCGCCCGACGCCACAATGCAGCCCACGCTCGCTCTACCGTTGCTCTCACTTGCGCTCGCTGCCCTGGCGCGTTCCCACGCTGACGCTCAAGTTCCCCTCCAGGTCGCCGCAAGAGAAGACGCCCTCGCATTCTCTCCTCCTCACTATCCCTCACCATGGATGGACCCCGAGGCCCCGGGCTGGGAAGACGCCTATGCCAGAGCCAAGGAGTTCGTCTCCCAGCTGACGCTCCCCGAGAAGGTCAATCTGACCACCGGAGTCGGGTAAGTAACCCTCTATTACATCACGCGTGCATAAGGTCTTTCTTTGCCAGCATCATTCTGACTTTCTACCGCAGATGGATGAGTGAACGATGTGTCGGCAACGTTGGCTCCATCCCTCGCCTCGGCATGCGCGGACTGTGCATGCAGGACGGCCCTCTGGGCATTCGTCTCTCAGACTACAACAGCGCCTTTCCCGGAGGCATCACGGCTGGAGCTTCATGGAGCCGCAAGCTCTGGCGCCAGCGCGGTCTTCTTATGGGCACCGAGGCCAACGAGAAGGGCATCGACGTTCTCCTGGGACCTGTCTCTGGCCCGCTGGGTCGCGCCCCGACCGGCGGCCGCAACTGGGAGGGCTTCTCGGTTGACCCTTACATGTCGGGAATCGCCCTGGCTGAGACCTCTGTTGGTATCCAGGAGGGTGGCGTCGTCGCTACCGCGAAGCATTACGTTGGAAATGAGCAAGGTAAGACAAGCCGATTGTCATCCCACTCGAGTCCTTAGCTAACATCGTCAAGAGCACTTCCGACAGTCCCCCGAGGCCCGAGGCTACGGCTACAACATCACCGAGTCCATGTCGTCCAACATCGATGATAAGACTCTCCACGAGCTCTATGTCTGGCCCTTCGCCGACGCCGTCAAGGCTGGCGTTGGCGCCATCATGTGCTCCTACCAGCAAGTCAACAACTCGTACGGATGCCAGAACTCCAAGCTCATCAACGGCATCCTGAAGGAGGAGCTGGGCTTCCAGGGCTTCGTCATGAGCGACTGGCAAGCTCAACACGCCGGTGCCGCCACTGCTGCTGCCGGCCTCGACATGTCTATGCCCGGTGACACGTCCTTCAACAGCGGACTCAGCTTCTGGGGTGCCAACCTGACCCTGGCGGTCGTCAACGGCACCGTTCCCGAATGGCGCGTTGACGATATGGCCATGCGAATCATGGCTGCCTTCTTCAAGGTTGGCCGGACCGTGGACAGCATGCCCGACATCAACTTCTCGTCCTGGTCCCGTGATACCTTTGGCTACGTCCAGATGGCCGCCAAGGAGAACTGGGAGCAGATCAACTTCGGAGTCGACGTTGTGGGCGACCACGGCCTACACATTCGCGAAGCCGCTGCCAAGGGAAGCGTTCTCCTCAAGAACAGCGGCTCGCTGCCACTGAAGAAGCCCAAGTTTGTTGCCGTCATCGGCGAGGATGCTGGAAGCAACCCTGCCGGCCCCAACGGCTGCAACGACCGCGGGTGCGACAACGGCACCCTTGCCATGTCCTGGGGCTCGGGAACTTCCCAGTTCCCTTACCTGATCACCCCAGACCAGGCTCTGCAGTTCCAGGCCCACGCCGACGGCTCTCGTTATGAGAGCATCCTCAACAACAACCAGTGGCAGGCGACTCTCCAAGTCATTTCTCAGCCCAATGTCACCGCCATTGTCTTCGCCAATGCCAATGCGGGTGAGGGTTACATCAACGTCGACGGCAACGAGGGCGACCGCAAGAACCTCACTCTCTGGAAGGAGGGCGACGACCTCATCAAGAACGTCTCCTCTGTCTGTCCCAACACCATCGTTGTTCTCCACACTGTCGGCCCGGTCATTCTGACTGAGTGGTATGACAACCCCAACATCACCGCCATCGTCTGGGCTGGTCTTCCTGGCCAGGAATCCGGAAATGCAATTGCCGACATCCTTTACGGAAAGACCAGCCCCGGCCGCTCGCCCTTCACTTGGGGTCGCACCCGCGAGAGCTACGGCACTGATCTCCTGTACGAGCCCAACAATGGCCAGGGTGCTCCCCAGCAAGACTTTGCCGAGGGCGTCTTCATCGACTACCGCCACTTCGACCGCAAGTCTCCCAGCACCACCGGCAAGGCTGCCAACGACTCCAATGCGCCCCTCTACGAGTTCGGCTTTGGCCTCTCCTGGAGCACCTTTGAGTACTCCAACCTTGAGATTCAGGCTCACATCGATACCCCGTACGAGCCTACTTCTGGCGAGACGATTGCCGCTCCCGAGCTAGGCAACTTCAGCACCGACCTGTCCGAGTACACGTTCCCGTCCAACATTCGTTACATCTATCAGTTCATTTACCCTTGGCTCAACACTTCGTCCTCTGGCAGGGAGGCCTCGGCCGATCCTGAGTACGGCCAGACTGCCGAGCAATTCCTCCCTCCCAACGCGAACGACGGCTCGCCCCAGCCCAAGAGCCCAGCTTCGGGGGCCCCTGGTGGCAACCCTCAGCTCTGGGACGTCCTCTACACCGTCTCCGCAACCATCACCAACACGGGCGATGCTACGTCTGACGAGATCCCTCAACTATACGTCAGCCTTGGCGGCGACGAGCCCGTCCGCGTGCTGCGCGGATTCGAGCGACTGGAGGGCATTGCGCCTGGCCAGAGCTTCATCTTCACTGCCGACATCACACGCCGTGACCTTAGCAACTGGGACGTTGCATCGCAGAACTGGGTCATCACAGAACACGAGAAGAAGGTGTACGTCGGCAGCAGCTCGAGGAATCTGCCCCTCAGCGCGGTCCTGGGATAGAGATCTGAGTCATAATGGTGCAAAAGAGACGTTCTCGACCAAGGGCGTCACGAGAAAGAGAGAGAAATGTGGCAAGGGTTGGCTGACCGGCTACAGGAGTCTTCTAGTATATATTTATTCATGAATACAAGCGAATTATCACATACCATAACGGCTTTATTCGGTCCTCGCCGTTGGCGGAATTGAGCACCGCCCAAGTTGTGTCGGACAGGATGCCCACGACCTTGGAGGCGATGGAGCAGATTGAAGTCAGCCAAGACGAGAAGTCCGTCGGTATTTCGCGCATCGCTAGTGACTTTTTCGATCAGCTCGACAATTCCAGTGCCAGAATCCCGTCCACTGGCATCGGCACTTCTGTGGAGGAACCCACCCAGGGTGTCCCAAGACCGGGTACGAGCATCAGTTTGTCGACTTCCGGTAACGTCACAACCGTTCCGTTCGCTAATCAAGCCCGCAATCCCTTGAGCAACCCGTCCACCGCTGAGTTCCCTCTCGGCTAAGTATGTCGATTACGGCCATGTTGCTCACAAGATGTCCACGGTCGGAAATGATCTCTTGTTAACGTTTGACGTGACAGGGCCATGATGATCTAGATTCAACAATTCCGTATGCTCCGAAGCAGAGAAAATAGCCGAAATCCCTTCTCAACGTTTTACATTCGCTTATGTCTCGATTCCCTTGGCTGCGCTTCGTCTTCGTCAAACTTGTCAACATGGCCGTAGGGCGACCCATGATCCACGGATCCGGCGAGATCCTCCTAACCCCACAAGCGTGTATCAGGATGGGCTCAGGAGGTCATGGAAATGTCGCATCGAACTCTTGTATATAAATGCTGTTTCCGACTACGAATCACGCCAGATCGGGCGGCGTGTGGGGTCGCGTTGTCCAGTTTCAGTCCTGAGCTAAGGAGGCAGAGAGGAAACGAGAGGGTGGGCTTAGGGTGAGGCAAGTCTCTTAGTGTTGCGTTTTCCTTTTCTTCGGCCTGTGCTAACTCCGAGAAGCAGGACTTGCGAAGAAGGGCGGCTGCCTCTGTTAGTGTCAGGGCTGCGCTTCGTTCATCGGCCGGCTGCCTTTTGCTGCATCACCGGGAACGAAACTTGTACTATCGTCATCATAGAAGGCGTATTGATGCCTGGCTCCAAGTTGCGGTCAGCCATGATCGTGTGCCTCGTGGGAGTACATCCCGGCGTTCTCGGCCCCAAGTGCGCATGTGGGAGCCCATGACTTCATCGAGGTATGTGTTTGCTCCCTCGTCGCGTTACCACAGAGGTGTACTAACTGAAGACTTCGCCAGGAATCGACACCCCCTCATCGCGACTACTGCGCCCATCCGCTGACGAAAGACGCCGACATGAGCAGAGCCTCACGAAGCAAGGCAAACAAGATGGTCCGCAGGCCTACGCAATCGCCATGGCAAGCCTTTATTGACTAGCCTGGCGAGAGAGAGTGATACGGAGACTAGGGGGTTCATGCTGCGTACAGTCGGATGCAAGGGCGTGCGTAACGCGCGCGGTGTCGCAATGGAGGGATACAGCAGGTTCTGATTCGATCATGGGAATGGGGGGGGATTTTCGCTGAGGATACGATACCTAGCTTCAATACGTATTGTTTGCAGCATATTTTGAGCTCCATAACCAAGTTTCCGTTCTCCTTTGCGCCTAGGTTTGCTCTACTTTTCGTTTGACTTGGGGCGTCGTTATGCTTATATCCTAAAGTTATGGCAAAGATGAGACCTGAGCAGCCAGTTAGCCAGGTCTACGGAATGGCCAGACTCGTTTTGAGGGTGGCACACATCGCACTATGACCGTATCTAACCCTCCCTCTGGTTCCTAATTCGTGAGCATGTATGCACCCCAGATCTGTGCCAGGATGCTTCACCCCAGAGCCGCGTCGTGGCGGTCTGACAGTTGAGGCTTGCTTGTACGAACGGATACGTCGACCGAGGTGGGACGGTTCAAGCCACATTGTTACCTCGCACACCGTTATCTCGATACCTAATGCTAGGCTTACAGAGCCCAACGGTTATATCGTGTGACTCGCTTACAGCGACCCTGGCCTGTCAGGTAGCCCATGTGCCTGACTTAGGCAACTGTGTGGACTCTGGGCTTGCGCGATCGCTGGAGTTGGGCCGTGTGAGATAGCCTTTCTTTCTGAGGTTGTCTTCCTAGGACGGGTAGTGTTGTGGGAATTAGCTAGAGGCTTCCTTGTAGGACTATCACAATTGAAGAAAAGGATTTAGCTATAGTGTGGGTGTCTTTGGACAAGTGGTCTGGGCTGTGGTGGGCAGTCGCGTGGAACTGGAGATATACCAAGACAAGGTGGGAGTACCGAGCAGGCATGCAATCAGGTGGTGGTGTACAGTGATGATGCAATGAGTATTAAGCCCTGGGGCTGATTCGCAGAGTTCCTACGAGGTTATGGCAATCTTGTGTATGTAGTTCGTCACTGACATTTTGAGCTATCTGCGATGCTTCATGCATGGACTCGAGTCTTTGAAGCTTGGAGTAAATGGGGTTGGAAGGTGATTTACGGAGCTACTCTTCTATTGGGGACGAGATGCTGTAATAAAAAGGACTGATTTGTTTAGACAGAAAGGAGAGGATGATTTGGGGCCTACCGTCGTGATGTCGAGAAGATTTACGGCCATTGCTCATACCAGCATGCGACTCGCTCACGATAGTCCCATGATTTAGTAACAAGCGAGAATCGAGAATGCCCGAGGTTTCTAGTGTTCCCTAATCCTGGCCGGTCTGCGATTCCTCTTTCCTCGTGAGACAAGTACGGCTACCCGGTTCCTAAATGAAGTCGTGAACCAACGCAGGGACATCCCACAATCAGTCTCAGGAAGACCAAAAGATGCCTCTGTAAACTGGGTCCCCGAAATGTAGAAAGCCTTCGCCCGAAACGAGTATCTGTGTTTCACCGGGGCGATGCGCGAGGCTGTTTCACGGACTGGGGCTGTGGTGTTCTTGACGATGAGCATGCCCAGGTCACGAGAGCTGAACGTGCCAGTGAATCACAGTCTGTCAACTATCGCGATGAGTAACATCAATGATTGCATCTCACGCAGTACATGGCAGCGTGAGCTGTAATCAATATCGCTGTTCCAACTATAAGAAGGGCCTGATCCGGCTCCTGTTCGCATCTCTCTCCACACCATTATCTCAAGTCCTGTCAAGCATCATTACCAGCTTCAATGCTCCAACTTCATCATTTTTATTTGCTTTATTTTTAGCCTTTGGCCCATTCACCCCTCGTCTGCTGCGTCTTCCGGCCGGTTTTGGCCGGCACGCGCCACAGCACATGGCAGGGCATGTACCATCTTGATCGTGTGATCGTATCAAGACGGTCGTGATGTTTTGCAGGCCAAAGAAGCCGGCACCTTCGTTGCCCAAGTGCCAGAGCAAAAAGTGCTCGAAGCCAGTCTACCGCGTGGAGAAGCACTCTTCTGTCTGGTGCAAGGCTCGTGAGTAGGCCACCTGGATCTGCCCGTCGACATGAGACTGACCATGAACAGACGCCTGTTCCCTTGGACCGCCCTCTTGCACGAACCGACGAAAATCGGATTCCGAGTACTGTCGTCAGCGTAAGTCGGCGTTAGCTTCTATATCACTACCCCGTTTATTCAATTCCTAACGAAAGCCAGACGCTACTTGTCAAGATCCCGATTGCAAGGCGAGGAGAGGCTCCAAGCAGCGCACACCTTCTTGGTGTTGCCCAACTCGTAAGTGTTTCCCCCCGCCCCCGCGAGCAATAGAACCAATGCTAATAGCAAACTCGTGACCAGATGCTTGCGGCTTCACGAGCGCCCAGGGCAAACGGACCTGTTCGAAAAGGCCCGTAGCAAACTCTGCCTACTGCGATTGCCATGTGAGAGAGGCGCGTTGCGAATGGGAACGCTGCAGGCTGGAGACAGTCCCGGGGAGTCGGTTCTGTTCGATGCACAAGTGCCCGGTTTGCCCGCGAGAATCGTATCGCGGCCGCGACACTGGACAGTGTTTCGAACACCAGCTCTGCTCTGCTCCGGAGTGCACCGGATACTGCGCTGTCGGGGCCAACAATGATCCTGGGCTGTGCTGTCCAGGCCATCGCTTCTGTCTTGCGCCGGGACAGCACTGCGAAGAAGTCGTGCGCGTGGACGAGACGAGCTGTCCTCGACATCGCTGTGGGGTTGCTCGGTGTCAGAGACATCGGGATCAGGTCCGGAACGAGGCGAATACTTGGTGTCAGGATCGTAAGTTGACCTGGTTGATCGGTGCGAGAGCGTGCCTTGGCTGACCACTCCAGATGCCTGTACAAAAGGGAACTGCTTGAACCGCATCGAAGACACGACGATCCCCTTATCTCGGAACTGCGTCGACCACACCTGCAGACTCGAGGACTGCCTAGGCCAGGTCACCGACGCCCGCCAGCTCTGCCAACAGCACTGCTGCGGCTCGCCCAACTGCGAGAGGCACAGTGAGCCGGGAAACACGTTCTGCGAGGACCACAAGTGCCGCGACGGAGACTGCCAGCTTCTTGCCAAGGTCCCGGGCGGGTACTGCATCCCGCGCTCGTGCATACTCGGCGACTGCGGTGAGGTGCGCGCCGACGCCATCTGCAACGTGTGCGCTCAGCACATCTACGAGGAAGGACGGCGCGACGGCCACAACGCAGGCGAGGGCAGAGGGCTGAGGCACAACCAGCAGATCATCGTCGAGCAACAAGACCAGATCGACGCGCAGCAGAACCAAATCGATGCCAGGGACGAGCGGATCGCCGATCTCCAGCAGGCTCTGCGCGAAGAACAGCTGGCTCCCCGCATGGAACAACGACGAAGAGGAGAGGACGTTGCTGAGCCAAGACAGCCTGCCCCGAGGGCCCGAGCACCTTTCGCACGGGGGAGGGAGCAAAGAGAGGCAGATGACAGGGCGCGAAGATACCAGGACCTGCCAAGAATGGGAATCCCTAACTGGCGGTTCCATCCTGCGGATGCTGCGCCCTAACTCGACAACATCGCTGTGTTCCTCAGTGACGGTCACTTCAGAGAGTACTTCGCCAACCTGTCTACAGAGGAGCTGGAAAAGCAGGTACTCACGGATTTTGGCATTACCGTGTTTCCCCTGGAGAAGCTCAAACAGTGCCGAGTTAGCAATCTTGCAGTCGGCTCTGTCTTCTCTGGCTCCGAAGATGGCTGTTCAGAGACGGAATCGCGCCACGACGAGTTGGCCTGGGCTTGGAGATGATGCACCATGTGTCTCAATTCGGGGAGGTGGAAGCTGTACAGAAAGCACATAAGACATTAGAACATCAAGGCGGGAGACAGAAACCTGCATCTGCGGGTTGGAGCTTTGGGGAAAGAGGCTTGCGCTTTACATAAAGAGAAGGACGGCAGACAACTACATAAAAGGAAATAGTTCGAGTGGACATAGAATCGACTGCTGATAGTCGGAAATAATTAAATAAAGCAAAACTAAAGAAATTAATCGTGCCCAGAGTGCTGTCGTGACATCTTGATAGCACCCTGCCCCTCCTGTTTCTTGAGCTTCAAGTCTCCGAAACGTTGAGTCGCATGTGAAGAAGTATTCTGGATTATGGAGCGCGAACTCACAAAGACCTTTTCTTCGATTAGATAAAATACAGAACGTCTAGTACTTAAGTACATGCCTTGCCATCATCTCTTGACCCGTACAGAATCCTCTTTCAGAAATGACCGACATGCACCACAATCTTTCCCACCGTGCGTCCTTTTCTAAGCTTCTCGTAAGCCTTTGGCGCGTCTTTCCACTCGAACTTCTCGTCAATCACGGCTTGAACTTTCCCGTCAGCCATCCACCGACCGACCTGTTCCAAATCCTGGCTGTTGATATTCACCCTCACGACTTGAAGCGGTCTCCGGCCACCTCCTAGACATCCTGGCAAGATACTCCGACGGATCATGGCACCTACGGATTTCTGCATCGCAACCTGCGAAAACACTCCACTTGGTTTCAGGAATAGATGGCTCTGTTCATACAAGTCGTCCGGCACGCCAACGTTGTCGACGACAAGGTCGAAAACCTGTCCTTTCCGTTTCAACTCATCGAGGAGGTTCAACTCCCGGTAGTCCATAACTTCGTCGGCTCCGAGGCTGCGGCAGAGCTGTACGTTTGCCGTGGAGCATGTCGTTGTCACTTCGGCCCCGAGAGCTTTTGCAAACTGTATCATGAAGCTTCCCACTCCGCCGCTGCCGCCGTTTATGAAGACCCTTGATCCTGGCTTGACGATGTCTCGTGGAAGGGCCTGCAGCGCTGTCATACCCGCTGTGCCTACGGCCGCAGCACCGTCGGGATCAACGCCCTTCGGAAGAGGTGTGATCTGGGAGCAAGGCGCAATGATAAGCTGCCCGAGCGAACCGAACTTGGGGAATTTTGTCGCAACCGTCAAGGCGCCGAACACGAGCTGGCCTTCGGTGAAGGATTCGTTCGCAGCATGTTTCGCCTTGACGCGGCCGCAGAAATCAAGACCAGGGCTGGCGGGAGTCTGGACCATCAGTTTCCCGAACAGAAATATCTCTGGCAGCTTGTATTCAACGGGGTTGATTCCCGCCGTGATGACTTCGATGAGAACATGGTCTTTGTCTAGAGAGGACGCATCGGGAGGGACGGCGGTTTCGTTGAGAGAAAGCGAGTTTTCTAGGGTGCCCTTGATCGTTGTGAACTGCCAGGCTTGCATTTTGCGAGGGATTGGTCGAAGGGGTAGTTATGGGGTGAAATTTGATGGCCAAGAGTCTACCGTTGCAGAGTCGACCGTTTTGGAAAATGAATAGATGTGTAAGTTCAAGATCAATGAAGAATGAAGAGAAACAAACTGCCGAAAGACGGGATCTGAGAAGAAAGCTCTGGATACCTGCCTTGATGGATAAAGGAGATGAGCCGAATTCAACATGGTCTTTTGTCGAAGGCCTAGCCGGCTCATTCGGAAGTGACCTCGTTTCCCAAGATTTGGTAACCACCTGGTTTATTTTTCGGCACTCTCTATCATCGTTCGCTGGAATATTGTATCAGAGGCCATTAACGTATGCATCGTTCCCACTGCGTCGAGCAGACGCCCTACTGAGGCATGGATCACTTCGGGTTCGGATTACAAGGATTGTAGACTAGGTTGCCCCGAACTGCGACGTTTCCTAGTTGGTGATAGCCCTCTCGGGTTCGGATTACAGAGATTGCGACCACTTAGAAGCTGTCGAAGAGAACCCGCATGGACTACGTTAAGGCGTTTCTCGGATTCAAATCCTGGGGTTTCCAATCTCTGAAGATCTGCAAACTCGTGGCAGCAGTTTGAGGAGCAACTCCCATGCCACTGTTCCATGACGAACGTGGCAACTTTGGTTGAAGGGCTAGGCTGTCTATGATTTCGTATCTTGAATTCGTACCAATATAATGTCCAAGCAAAGCATAATTACGCCCTACGCTTAACTGACGTATGCTAACGGCCATTGGATGCACCCCTGCCACGATGGCGCAAGACTCTCTGCGATAGCCGTGGCAACGGAGTGTCCCCATCCTCTCATGAACCAGTAGTTCAAGCCGGCAGCGTGGAGGACTGTGCAATAGTGGGCAACGATGACGAAGGCAGCCGGGTCATGCACGCGAAGAAGCGCCAGGAAGCCGGCTTTCAGGGTCATGGGCCAAACAAGGACGACGTTCAGCTCGGGCGTTGGCGCTGAAGCCTTGTTGATGCTCTCCCGGAGACCTGTCACTGCTTCCTCTGCCAGGGCTCGGGTTTCTGAGCTGACGCCGTTGGCATCCAGATTCCGGCAGATTTCAGGGAGCCGCTCGAGAAGCACATCGAGCAGCTTGGATTCTCTCGGACGAAGGTCGCATACCATGAAGTCGCCCATGAAGCCTTTTTGAATGTCGTTTTTGGAAGAGCTCAGGATGCTACTGACGCCCCGAACAAGAGTAAAAATGTCAAGCATGCCGTCCACTGCGCGCTGGTGAGTCTTGTGCAAGGCCGGGGTAGATGCGGCGAACGACCCAATGAATAGTAGCGAGGACGCCGCGAAGAGCGCGTGGCAGTTGCTGGACGACACCTTGGAGACCTCTGCATTGATACCGCAGATTGCGTGCTGCTGGTGCTGGAACGCCTGCGTGAAATGTGCGTGGCTCTCAGACGGGTCAAGGCTTGCCAGGTGGAAGGCCGAGACGGCGAGGATCTGGTGCATCAGAAACGGGTGCGAAACTGCCTCCTTGGGCACCTTGCTTTGCCATACGCGGTGGCTGGCTCCTGGCAGGGTCCCGGATGTGACGGCGGTGTAGTGGTTCATCAGGCTCAGGTCCGCCGTCCAGGTTGACGACTGCTCCGGTTGCGGTCCTGGAAGAGGCATGGTCATGTGCGAGAAGGGACTTGGTGCGAAGACCGGATGGATCAGGTCTGCGGGATTGGTGCACGGCGGACTGGGGATGCCGCCGACCGGCCCAATGCCTCTCCGTCCGCTCAACTTCGGGTCCAGATGAGCCTGATCGCCGGGAATCACATCGTTCAGGCCAGACGACTTGAGGAGGCTGCAGCAGTCGCGGAGCTTGATACAGGCGCCGCATGGGCGTCTCTCGTCGCACTACCGGCGTGTCAGTCGTCGAGGCATCGTCCCGTATTCTCGGCCAATGCACACACACCTTGACCCGTCGCTCCTTGCAGCGGGAGCAGCCGTTGCGGGACTTCTTGTGCCCGATCCTTGCCATGAGGACGATTGAATCCGAGGAGGCTAGACTGCGGTGGATGCGGCTGCACCAAGGTCGCGGCGGGGAGGAGGTGTCGGGGGAAAAGGAGTCCACGTCTCGAATCCGAGCAGCAATCAGCAAAAGCGCCATGAATCCGAGCCGGCGCACTGGCCGTGATTGGCGGCGGCTTCCTTAAAGGAAAAAAAGGTGGGCGGGGAATAGCACAGCTCAGCCATGACTCGGGACACGCGTCAACGGTCCCGCCCGTGCTTCGAGACTGGTTCTATTATTACGGGCGTATTTGATTTGCGGTTTTGCTATCGGTTGAGCAATCCTTGCTGTGGCATCTTCGGACCCTTGTTTGACGCCGCCAAAGACGCATCCCTCTATACGACGTTTACTTGGCATGAGTTTCCCGCTGGCGTTTTTATCTTCACCATTTGGGGCGCGACACGGGATTGCATTGGGCCGATGCTCAAGATCAAGGGAGAAACCTTGAGTAAATGCCCGGAACGTGCTTGAAATCAAACCCGGCACAGCCTCAACACTAGACAGGAACACTTCCAGCAACCATGACGATGCAGGCAGCATTATTAAGCTTAATTTCTGTCTTGTTTCACTCACAAATGACTTGGCATGTCTATAAATCCCTAGGACAGGGACGCCAATCTGCATGACTTTAAAGTATCGTGATTCCCCAGTCCTCAGACCACATCGACACCACATCAACAACACCAATCACCAGCCCCTCCAAACCACGATGGCATCTTTTTCTACTCACCACCCCAGGCAAGAGCAAGAGCAAGAGCCTGGAGAGTTCGTCTTCTATCACTATGATCCTTCTCTTGCTGCAGCCTGTATCTTCATCGCTCTGTTCAGCATCTCAGCATTGCTCCATCTTTGGCAAATCACCAAGCTGCGATCCTGGTATTTCGTCCCTTTCTTCATCGGCTGCGGCTGTAAGTCTCTATCCTTTTATCACTTTTATCCCTTCATTCTAACTCATGCGGTCGTGCAGTCGAAATCGTGGGGTACATAGGACGTGCCTTGTCCGCGACAGAGACTCCAGACTGGACAACCCGGTCCTTCACCATCCAGAGTCTCACCCTCCTCCTCGGCCCAGCTCTACTCGCCGCTTCCATTTACATGGTCTTGGGCCGATTAATCCGTCTTCTCGAGGCCGAGCACCTCTCCCCGATCAACCCAAAATGGCTGACGAAGCTTTTCGTCCTCGGTGACGTCCTGTCTTTCCTCACCCAGGGTGCAGGTAAGCTTCCCCATGACTCCTGATGTCAGCGATACGTTCTAACGTGGGATAAATAGGCGGTGCTATTCTTGCCCAGGCCAAGTCACTGAGTGACTCCAAGCTTGGAGAAAATGTCATCATTGCCGGCCTCGCCATTCAGATCGCATTCTTCGGTGTCTTCATTGTCGTCATCTGCCTCATTCATTACCGGATTCTTGCGACCCCGACCAACCACTGCCACTCCACGAACATCCCCTGGCAAAACTTCATCTGGATTCTCTACGCCGCAAGCGTTCTGATCATGATTCGATCTGTCTTCAGGGTTGCTGAGTATGTCATGGGCAGCGATGGGGCACTGCTGGCAAGCGAAGTCTATCTTTACGTGTTCGACGCAGCGCTCATGTTTGCTGTCGCTGTAATGTTCAATGTGTTCCATCCGGGCAAGATTATCCAGAGGGAAGATAAGTCAATGCCCCTCTCAGACAACGACACTGCTGTGGGCCTGCACTCTCTGAATGCCCGGCCCTCGATCAGCCCAGCGTAGCTGAAACATGATGGCAACGGTGGAATATTTTATACTCAAATTCCTTCTTGAGACCCGGGGATATCTGGTCTCGATCAGGATAGCCTTAGACTAATGAAGCCGAACTACTTTTGTCACAACTCTCTTCGCCCTCACGTGGCTGTATACAGTTCGACAAACATGTCACTTCTACATCACGATCGTTTAACGCTAGGATTTTTGTTCACTTCGTATTCTGATCTATTCTCTAGCCGCTAACGTATCCAAATCTCTACATCTCACTACGTCTTTGTCTAAGGTCCACTGTGCGCTAATTCGCAACTACGTGACGATATCTCTAAGACTGAATCTCGGCCGTTTCTCCTGGGAGGAAGGAAGCATGCGCGTGCCGCATCTTCCACTTGAAAAATGCCGTGTTGCAGGCCAGGTTGACCGGGAACGCCAGTCTGGTGGGTCGGCGCAAAAGCCCGGTGTTCGACGCCCACAATCTTGCATAGATGACCCAAAGTTTCAAGGTAAACCGAGTGTAGTGTGCCTCGCGGGACCACGTTGTCTTATCCGGGTATAACCGGCTGTAGATACGGGACAATTCGCGAGAACGCAGCCTCTTGTAAATGAAATCTCTGTTTGGTGATCTATATCTGTCTTGGAGAGATAAACAATCATCCCAAAGCTCCTTGAATGGCTCCTGGATCTGTTCCTGGAAGTGTATGAAGGAGGTCATATCGCTAAATCCATATTTTTCAATGTTGAGAACGTCGCGATTGAAAATCCGGTCTGTGTTAAGGTTAGTTGAAGAGCCGGAAGAAGACATTGTGCGAACTTGATCAATGATCGAATGGAGGCAAGTGAAGTTTCTTTGTTAGTAAGCGTGATAAGTAGGTATGTGCTTTCATGCTTATATCATGGAATATGTGCTCAGATTCATACTCACATCCCAAGTTTTGTTCTGTTGATTCTTGAAACAGTGGCATCTTGACCGCTGAACTCGTTCGGGATTGTTTGTTGGGCGTATCTACGTTCGTGGAATGTTAACTTGTTCTTCATGTCTTCGATTGAACAGACCTCCATCTGAACACTCCAAGTATATATCAAAGTCAACAGTCCCGACATCCTTTTAGAAGGATAATCCCATTAGATACGGATAACACTTTACCATCCTTAGGAGTTTCGAAAAATCAGTACATCAGGAAGATTTGATCTCTCTCCATCGGAAAATAGGTTATTCGGCCTCATTTCGCCGCGATCGCCCTCTGTGGATGTAGTAGCCAGAAATATCACGGCTCTAAAGAACACGACCAACAAAGAAATGTGAGAGTAATCGAGTTGTGTTCGTTGAACCCCACTTAGTTTCGGCACTATTTCATACGGACATAGCTTAGACTTCACCGTTCGCGATTCTTTCAGCCATTTGTGGTACTAGCCGTCGCTGACATCGATGGCACTACCTTGGATTTCCGCAATTACCCGGACAATGGAGGCTGTTGGTTAACTAAAGTGACGCAGCGCTGTCCGTCCCTGCCCAGGACGGAGTGGTAGCACTCACGCCGCATGCAAATATTGCATTCCATGATCAGATCACGATCCAAGCTCTCTCACTGGCCTCTTCACTCATGTAGAACATGACTGTTCTGTTCGGCTCGAGTCCATCACAATGGTTGAAAATAACCAAACAAAGGCCAATGATTTTGCAAGACTCAAGCGTATAACGTCGATTCACCATGACAATTAGATGCACCTACTTCGCCGATTTGACCACTAAATCTTTAGAGGCTAGCAAAGAAGAAGTTCAGGATCTAACCTTGTCGCTCTCGCGCAATAAACAGGCAGAAAAAACTTAACCTTACAACGTAAGCCGATTTGACTCTATCAATACGATGATCCATGGACTAAGGGCAGCAGAGATGACTGCTTGTTCATCATTCCACTCCCAAGGGGCCAAAGACAACACGAGACATCGTGCTTGTTTAACCTTTATTTTAGCTCTTCACACCTGCGGGAGACACCTCTCTACTCCAGGAAATTCCAACACAGCTAGCCAGTAAGGCTCAGGCTCAGCTCATCAGGTTCTATAATTAACGACAAAAGAGTTTCGTCAGGGGAGGACCAAAACTCCAGCTCGCCCTCCATCGCAAAACACGTCCATTCCTCGTCATCGTGGTCAGGTTCCAATTCCTCGTCGTCGTGGTCATGTTCCAGATTTGTACTACACCTGACCGTAGTCGTCCGTAACTGGCGTAGGGTTCCGGCTCGAACAGAAACATGCCGACGGAAGCACATTTGAACAGGATCCACATAATCTTCAAAGGGGTCGACATATACTCGACATTGGCCAAGTGACCGTTGCGAGCCATTCTGGTATTGCAATAAGATCCCCATGCAAAAGCCAGTACGTTCATCGTTGAAAATGGTGATGCGGTTGACATCTTTCAAGGGGGCCAGTGAAAAACAAGCGTTTGGGAATGGAGGATCATCATCAACCTCTGGGTGAAAAAATGGGGCAATTGGCGAGTTGTCGTCCTCTCTCGTTGGATAAGCTCCAAAAATGGAAATTGGTTGAAGTTCGACTGTGTTGTATATAACAGTCGTTGGGGGTGCCTTGCTGAGTACCAAGTCCCTTGCATCTTCGGTCGAAGTAAGGCCGGCGGACACATCGCCGGCTAGTTTCATGCGGAGCTGAGCCGATTAGACTACTTGGACACCACAACTTTCTCGTCAGACTGGACTCACAAGCACGCAGGTACCCATACGGGCGCCATTGTCATCGAGTAGCATTCGTGCACCTAACGCAGTAACGTAGTCCTCCCGTGAAAACGGCACGTAGACCCAACTGACTGACTGTTGCCGGCGACGAGACAGGCGTTCAAAGGTTATCTGAGCGCAAGGGGCTGCCTGTGTGTGAGCATGCACGGCGTATATCTCGCCATAGCAAAAGAAGAACGTAATGCCACTTGTTTCGCGCAATTCGATAGTCCTAAACCGCGTAGCATTGGATATGTTCAAGGGATAGAATGAACACCGTTCTGGGCTGGGAGGAGTTGGCGTGTCCCA
Source organism: Neonectria punicea (assembly GCA_037954315.1). Taxonomy (NCBI): domain Eukaryota; kingdom Fungi; phylum Ascomycota; class Sordariomycetes; order Hypocreales; family Nectriaceae; genus Neonectria; species Neonectria punicea. Next base: position 21,352 of record JAZAVJ010000188.1, on the reverse strand, counting down.
GGTTTGGAGCCCCCGGGAGCTGTTGGGAAGCTTCAAACGCAAGAGTCCAAGCTAAACTCCAGTGTAAGTCTGTAGTACTCTGAAGTTTCAACTTTGAGAGTTTTCTTACCTTGAAGTATGCTGTAACTCCTTGGAGCTGGCTCTGATGTAGGACGACGAATGCAAGGCCATCAGTCCGCCATGTCCTGAATTGTGGATATCCAGCTAGTCTTTCGACTTCTCGAATACCCCACGAGTCAATAGTCAAACGAATGACAGAGTGTTGGTGGATTATCTCCGTGCTTCTCGGTGGACCAACACGGTTCCAAGACGAAATCACATGCAGGGGAACCTTCATGAGGCGGTGGCGGCTGACCGATGAAGGAATAGACAATCGTCGACTCCACTCAGAGGCGGCGTTAAACCGCCACACTGCACTCTTCGAAGAATACTTATGGATTATTTCAAGTATTTCTGGGGAAAGCAACCTCATGCTCGAGAGGCCAAGGTCGTCAAATAGCGACCAGTCTGGTTGGGCAGCCGTTTGCGTAAGGCCAAACTCGGGAGCTTTACGCCATGGAGCTCTCCAGGTAGTGGCAACAAACAGATGGTCCAAATGGTCATTCAACTCGCAGCGTTGCGCAACAAATTCGAGGCAATCGAAGTGTACAACCGAGGCCTCGGGTGACCTGGCGCATTGACTACAGTCCGGCTTTCGACATGGGTATACGTCGCCTCCGCCTGGAATTCGATGGCCGTAATCAGGGAAGATAAATGGACCAAGGCGTCGCGAAAAGGCCGTGGAGTCGACGTTACCGAGAACTTGAAGTGTTGTGATTGATTAGGATTGTGGATTTAGACCATGAAGCTCAGTACTTACTGAGTATGATTCGATCTCTGATTTCCATTAAACTGCCACATATGCCACAACTTGGCCGGACGTGGACATGGCCGTCGCTGCTCTCGAGAGTAGCCGTGCTCAGCAACTGAGTAGGCATTTCTTCTAGTTGTGGATGGCATGCGTAGGAGGAGTTGTTGGGCGGCCCGACGCGTTGCTTGTTATTGGCGACTACATGCAGGTAGCGGTGCGAGTGTATGTAATAAATACATGCGAAGTCGGTAGTTGCATATCAAGCACGTTGGCGAGTACGGGCAATAGATTAGCGAGTACAGACAATGGGATTGGTAAGTATGGACAATTGGATTGGCGAGTACGGACAATGGATTGGCAAGTACCGGCAATGTTATCACTAGGTGCTATAATTAATCTATTCGAAAAGGCGAAATGAGCATTAAGTAAGTCAAGTTTAGACTAACGTTAGAACATTAGTTCGAACACCCAAAACAACCATTTTACCCCTCACACCGTCGATATGGTCGCCGCACTTGACGCAGATGCATTTGATGCTGACGTACCGACGATTCTCTCGTCTGCTAGTAGGCGGCTGTTCCAAGAAAGCAGAGGGAGCTTAGGTGAATTCGCCGGCGTCGAGCTCATTCGATCCCGCGCAACTGAGCCCCCAACAATCGCTGCAGTCTCGATGGCGATGCGGCCTCCGCCGAGAAATGAAGACGCCTACTACGTTGCTTGGACTGCCTTTCACGAGGTCGTGGTTAAACTCCCTTCGGACGCGATACGGCACTACCGGCCGGCCCTGGACGCACTCTCTGCTGCAGAGCCCTATCGATGCTGACGCGACATCACCGCACTACGATGGAACTGCGTCCTTGCGGCAGGAAAGCAAGGATCTGATACGGTACTTGGACAACCCCGAAGCCGTATGGGTTCCGTCGCACAAAGCCGACTGCATCGGCGAGCGCAGCCTGCAGGAACGGGTCACAACGGGGGAGCAGATGCGCCCGCACATCCCAGGGCTGCTCGACTGGCTCGCCGATCCGAACTGGCCTCCGTTCCCGGGCTGTCGGAAGCAGCTGGCGCGGTTCCCGGAGGAGACGGTGGAGCCCATCCGGAGGCTGTTCGCGAAGGAGCGGGGCGATGGCGGATGGTTGCTGAACGTGTTGGAGTTTGTGATGGAGTGTGTTCCGGTAGGGCCGTTGTGGGAGGGCCTCAGGGCGGAGGTGCAGGCGATGGCGGATGATCCCAGAGGCGACGAAGATGATTGTGAGCTCTCGGATTGTGCGCGACAGTGGCTGGCAATGCTGGATGCGTGGAATGAGCGGACGAGGGAGACCTGAACCGACCTGAATCGAACGATGATCTAGACATAAGAAACCGGATGCTTGGATTCCATTTGGTCGACAGCCCCTGCCACCCGCCAAGCGACCAGGGGGTGGCTGCGATAGCCTCACCACCAAAAGAGAGAGAGGCTGGGGAGGAAAAGCACCCAGACTACCTATCGAAGACCGGCCCGCCAAATCCGGCCGACACGGGTATCGGAACCTCGAGGCCATGATATAGAAAATGCGCTCACTTTGCGCAGGCAGTCAGCCCACCCAAGCACCATCACCTTTCTATTCTTGGCCGCATCTCCCACCACGCGCGCTTACCACCACGGCGTCATTGGTGCCCACCAGCTAGTCCAACTCTCAACACCACGACCTCATCACACGGGGCGTCGAATGGGCGGCAAGCTTGGCCCATGGGCCCGGCATCCGGCCTCTGCGCAGCCGCACTATTTGGTCGTTAGAGGCCTTGAGACCGGTCGTGTGTGAGGAGTGATTGGGAAGTGTGCGATCGCCGCCTTTCTGCGACGGGCATGGTCGCTGTGATGAAGATCCCTGCATGCCTTGGCCGTGACTTAAACCACCTCGAGCCACAAACACCACCGCATCCTTCTTCATTCTCTCCCTCCCCAGGTCTGGACTTCGTTCGTTTCTTTCTATTCACTCGCAGGCGAGACTATTAATTGCTGGACAATCGTTTTTCACCACCCCAAACAAACCACTCTTTAATCGCCTATCCAAAACCTCCACCCACGCTCACCGACGACAAATACGCCTACCTATCTTACACCACTCTACACCACACTACACGCTCTCTCATCTCAACCCCCGCAAACTCACCATGGGCGGCAACCTCTCCTCGACGTTCGTGCCCGACACCTCGGGCGTCGTCTTCAGCCCTGAAGACCGGGCCTCGGGCCTCAAGCTCATCATCTTCTGGGTGGCCTCGCTCTACGGCTGCGCCATGATCTTCAGCACCTGCGCCCTCGTCGACCGATGGAAGGGACCCTACGACAAAATCAGGACCGGCGCAGGGTCTGTCATGGTGGCGCTCTTATTGTCAACAGCCTGGCCGGTGGTGATAGCATACCTGCTGATGTCCTGACGAAGCGGGCATCGAGGGTGATGAGGGGAGACGGATCTGTGCACAAGGACAACAGGACGAAGCATCTCAGGGGCCGTCAAGAGAAAGAGAGAGGAATCAAGGAGATTTTGGGTTGTAAACTAAGAACGACACGGTCAGAGGCGCGGTTTGCCTCGCAAGATACTGGAGGCCGCGAGCAACTTCAATCGTCAGGGAAGGGAAAGGCCAGGCCGGGTTATCAGCGACACGCGCATTCGATGCGCTCAATACTTTTCTAATGCACAAATCTCTTAAAAACTCTTGCTTGCTGTTCTCCCATAGACATTGAATCTCTGTTCCTCTGGTGATTGACTTTCGTCCCATCTGACAACGCCGTCCCTCTCTGTAGCAAGTCTTGTCAAGCCAGTCGTCCACCATGGGCCCCATGTCAGCCCAGCGTTGATCTGGTTCATCTACCCACCTTCTTTCATCTACCATGTCTACATTTAAATGGTCATCCAATGCTTCCATCGTCCTGGGGTGGATCAAACACAATAATCCCTTCCGTTGCTACTCCAATCAGCCCACCAACGTGTTTCGTCGGCTCCTATCCGAACGGGAATCCTTTCTGCCGATTATAGACTCAAGGGCCTGTGTTAAGGCCTTGGCGTCGTATCTTCCGCCCCTCCCCGCCTCATCTTTGGGGCCGTACAGTCTCGTCGCATCAATCCCCAGCTGGCCGAATTGCTGCTTGTCGACCTTGGGCGCGTTTGGCCCCTCGACGTAAATCACATGCGTAACATACTGGCAGTAGTCGTCTGCTTCGGGCTTCGGGAGACCCCGCGAGTCGGCGCAGGCGTTGGCGACGGCAGCCACAAAGTCCAAGCCTGAGAACGGGTCGGTAGACGGTCCGGTTTCGCGATCGGTAGTGCCGTTGAGTATCAGGATCTTGTTTCGGATCAAGGGACTAGAAATGGCCTGACCCACACCCCGGAGAACAAGACTAGGTATCAGCGACGTAAAGAGAGACCCGATGCTGTAAACGATGCTGTTTGCACCATGAAGTGCGTCTAGGACTCGTGGGTTGGCTGGAATCCTTATCTCCTGGCCGTAGGGGTTGATGTACCATATCCGGTCGATCCTGGACGGCAAGTCTTCCTCCTGGTCCTTGGAAAAGGCAATGGCAGGCCGTCTCAGTGCGGGCAGCGTGCCTGGCATGTTTGCATCCTCAACTTTATCATGCTCCCACGTCTCGTGTCTCACGAGTGCGGGACTGTGCATCCCGGCGCTAGTCCCCGGAACCGCAGCCGTGGGAGCGCTGGGGTGGGAGATGTCATTCTGGCCGGTGATCACGGTGCCATCCTCTAAGCCAGCGGCGATGTGATGCGCAAAGTTGGAGTTGAGCGCTGGCAAGACGGCGATGCGATCGGGGACGGCGCAGATGGAGCTCAGGAGGTAAATGGCGGCTTCGAAGCTGCCGGTGAAGAGGCGGGCGCCCGTGAGGAACAGGTTGCCGATGCTCGCGCCGGAGTAGTCAAACCTGCTGCTGGGTCTCATGCGCTTGACGACTTCGAGGTTGAAGCTGTTGAGGTACGAGCGTATCAGCTCCCGCTTCGGGGACGAGATGTCGGCCCATAGCGGGTGCGAGGCTTCCAGGATCTCAAACCACTCCGATCTCGCCTCACCGTAGACCTTGGGCAGACGGTGATTGAAGAAATGCTTAATGGCAGCCGTCTCAGGGCTCCCATCGTCGGGGATAAGTCTCACCAACCGCGATCTCACATCTCCGATGCCTAGCTTGCAGGTCAGCCAGACTGAGTGGGACTTTTCCTGCATCACTGCATCGACCAGTCGGGGTGGTACCTGGACCGCCAAAGACGCGAATCAACTCGCTGGTGCTTCCGCCGTTGTCCGAGATGGGAATCACATAGCTGAGCTTGCACTGGTTGGCTTCGCGGACGCTCTCAAAGACATCTACGAGGTTGTTTGCCGCGCTCCCGCCGGAAAAGACGACGATGCCGCTCAGGGCACCGGGGTTGGGAGTGACCAGTCCGCTTGACCCACTTCCATTTGGAATCTGGAGTCCGTTCTGATGGAAGCTATTCTGGGCCATGGAAACACAAGCTCAGCAAGTGCAATTCTTGTGCGATGAAGGATGTCGACTGATCGATAGAAGCTGACATGTGTCCCGAGTTGCCATTGTCGGTTGACTGAGCAGTTGTCCATGAGACTACCGGGGCACCCGTGGCCCCATTTATCCACCTGTTCCGGATACTTGCATCTCACACTGCAGGCTGTTTTCCTCGTCAATAGTTTGACGCTGACAACTCCAAGACATGTCACATTCTCAATCTCACGATCCGCCTTGTCTCCAACGACCGAACCATCCAAGACGTCTACCACAGCGCCTACCTTTGACCAAACCATGGTATCCGCATCTGCATTTCGAAGCCCGATGCGCGTGTGAGAAGGACCTCGGCAGTTTCGGACAGCCCAGCCCAATATGGCCGAGTTCCCACTTACAGATCAACTCCTCCGTGGAATTCGGTACCCGACACCTCCAAACTGCCGTTCGTGGGGCCAACCTCCGCTTGTTGGGCCAATGAAGTCGGGACACTTGCATGATGGAAGCTTGGTTATCACCAAAAGACATCATCACCACGCCATGGACTGAGTCGTAGCGTGGCATCTCTCAGTCCGTGTGGTCCGTCCCCTCCGTCGATCGCGTCAACGCTTGCACGCAAACGCAGCTGCCCCACGGTTTACGTCAGGAAGCCAGTCGTCCGAACGTCTTGGCCACCTCCACGGAGTGACGACGGAGTTCGCATCCCACTTATCCTTACAAATCAAGCTAATCATCGAGTTGCCAGCCCGTGTTATGAGAAACCCATCCCTTGATGCGGGAGTCGCATCTGAGCGATAAAAGGCTCCGCAACATACAACACCCACATCGCCAATCAATCCCTTTCACAATTCCACTTACCTCGATATCCCGGCACCTGATTTAAACTTCAGCATGGCGCAAGCAATCCCAACCACGGTCAAGCAATGGAACGTCTCCGGCCAGGGTGGCTTCGACTTGCTCAAGTTTTCTGAGCAACCACTATCAGAGCTCGGCGATAGCCAGGTCCTAGTCAAGAGTAGGCTTTGAACCCACTGCGTCTTTTACTCTGAACTTAACTAACCATTTTAATAGTTCAGGGTGTATCTCTTAACGTGCGTAACTTAGACTATTTCTCAACAGCTCACTAATCAGTTGAACAGTATCGCGATCTCATCATTGTAAAGGGCCAGTATCCATTTGGTGTGACTCCTAATGTGGTCCCTGGTTCCGATGGTGCCGGCACCGTTCTAGCTGTTGGCAAGAATGTAAAGAGGTTCAAGGCAGGCGACAAAGTCATCACTCTCTTCAACCAGGGCCACATCGGCGGTTCGCTCGACAAGTTCAGTTCGCAGACCGGCCTCGGTGGTGCAATTGACGGAACCCTTCGCTCAGTCGCAGCTTTCGATGAGCAGGGTCTCGTACCCATGCCCTCCAGCCTGAGCTTCGTCGAGGCCTCAACTCTCACTTGCGCCGGATTGACTGCGTGGAACGCCCTCTTCGGCCTGTCGGACAAGAGACTCCTCGCTGGCCAATGGGTCCTAACCCAGGGAACTGGCGGAGTCAGCATTTTCGGAGTCCAGTTCGCCAAGGCTGCCGGAGCGAAGGTCATTGCGACGACCAGTTCAAGCGAGAAGGCCAAGCTGCTGGAGAAGCTGGGCGCAGACCACATCATCAACTACAAGGAAACGCCAGAATGGGGCGAGAAGGCCAAAGAGCTGACCGGAGGAGTCGGCGTTGACCACGTCATCGAAGTCGCAGGCCCAGCGTCGATGCGACAGAGTCTTGCCAGCGTCAAGATTGACGGCGTCATCACCATCATCGGCTTCGTTGGTGGTCAGGCCAAGGATCAGCCAGGGTTCCTTGAGAACCTGACTCGGCTTTGCACCACACGGGGCATTCTCGTCGGAAACAGAGGCCAGATGGAAGACATGTGCCATGCCATTGAGGCCAACCCCGAGAAGCTTCGGCCTGTTGTTGACCCTAAGGTCTTCACCTTCGATCAGGTTAAGGAGGCCTACGAGTACCAGTGGTCGGGCAAGCACCAGGGCAAGGTCGGTATCGAGGTGAACTGAGCATTCCTTTTTTAGAAGCAGGGTGGCTAAAATAGCGCAATTACACGAACTACAACGTCAATTACTATTCAGGTCTGGTTTGATGTACGAAGTAAAGTGTACAAGGACTACCCGCCAGGCACCTCCGGTAATTTGCCTTGCGTCACCGGGATGGTTCCCCTTATTCGCATGATTGGGGTGCATTGTGTCACTCAGGCGTCAAGCCCGACACCCAATCTTCGTGTAAGACGGACCATTGATCCCCCGCAGCAACACACAAGCATGGATGAAGCCCAATCCTACATCTCGTTTCATGGTTTTAATTGAATGATGGATTAATTACATCGGCAGAAAAGAAAACATCCCTTTGCGCACAGGGCCAGCACTTGGCACACCCGCACGTCGTGAAACCGTTGGCCTGACCGCCAGCCCCTGGCCTCTCCATGTTTGGCTATTCTAGTGGACAACCTCTCCCGAGCTAGATCAGCAGAGCGGCCACACCAGCCAGCAAGCCGCCAGCCACGTTGATGCCGTACGACACGGCGCCGTTGACAATAGCAGTTGTGGCAGAGGCAGTTGTTCCGGTGGGCTTGGTGCCGTTGTAGCCGGGCGTGGGGATGAGGGGCCCGGGAGTTGTCACGGGCTGGACGTAGGTCTGGGTCTCAGTCTGGGGCTCCTCGCTCTCGGTGTTGGGCTCCTCCGTCTTCGTGGAGGGATTGGCCGGGTAGATTGTGGTGAGCGACGTCGGGATTGCGGTCGTGTACTCAGGCGGGACAACAGTCGTGGACTCTTCAACCGGAACAGAGGTAGTGGTATCAGAAGGCGCCTCATAGTCGTCGGTCGCGGTCGATTCGCTGACGATGGTCGAAGTCTCGCCCTCGCCAGTAACGACAATGGTGCTGGTAGAAGCATCGGTGCTAGCACCACCAGCGCCTTCACACGTCGTGCCGCGAGGACAGCAGCCGTATTCGCCGTTGTTCCCGAGGAAGCAAACAGAGGTCGAAGGACAACCTCCATCTCCGCCAGGGCAGCACGTCCACGAGAGGTCGATGCAGCCGTCGCCGCAGTCCTTCTGTCCCTGGTCGCTGCAAGGGACCTTGTAAAGCTGGCGCTCGGCGAGGAACGGGCTGCTCACGGCAGCGAGGGCGCCGGTGGCGGAGAGGGCGAGGATGATGAACTTGTTCATGATGGGCGGGTTTGTAGCGAGTGTTGGTGCGGTCAACGATTGGCTTTTGAGGGGATGTAGGTGTTTGTACAAAGGCGACGGGAATGAATGCAGAGGATTGAGTGAAAGGTTGAGGAGCTGTGAGTCCGCGTCTTGTATTTATATACGATTACAGCTATCAGTTTCCTCGTCTTGCATACACGGCAATCGACTTGTCCAGCTCATCAATGAAGGAAACAACCCGTGTTAGTCGACCAACAGCACCTTACCATACACAAACAGCCTACACCCGGGTGGTCCCTGACAAACACGGATCTGCCAGGGGCTAGGGCTCGATTCTTCACCCTGCATGAGTTCTCCGCAATCACCATTGGTGGTTGGGCGATCCTTCGGGATGGTGGCTGTCTCACCATTTAGAAGTGCCAATGCAGCGGGGAAGCGGGCGCGAGAAGTAAGAAAGCCACCATCACACTGTGGTCAGCTTAGCTTGTTTGGAGTCACTGCATGGTCCCAGCCTGATGTTTTTATAGAGTTCATATGTCGGTGAAGGTCATGATATTGACAGGTGTTTGACAGAGAAGCCGGCTATCAACGGCGTCTCGATCAACACCTCTTCGAGGAGTAGTGTGCGGTATTAGTATTCCCAATATTGGGTCGAACACAGCACTTAGAATGACATGATGGGTCATTATACGTAGGGTCTGCAGTATTCCTCCTTTTATAGGTCACCGACATTTCTTCTTAAACCTGCTTTTGGGGCTGGTCTGAGGCGGTCGCAGAAAATAATGCCACCGCGTTGGAAACACATGAACTTGTACCACAAAGCTGATTTATGAACGAGTCTAATCTCTCAAGGTAGCACCCAGAAACGCCGGACCCTCGCCACCACGATGAACGCTCATTTTATCTCTCATGCGTAGTACAACTGTTATAGCCCCCTGGTCAATTGTGGGAAACATTAAAATAGCCAAGCTTTGCTGCACCTACCAGCCTGCGAACATACAGCAGCGATCAAGCCTGGTAGCATTTTAGGGTGCTGATCATCAAGGTCAGGGGACGCCTGAATTGCTTTTCCTCAACCGCCTTCAATTACATTTCGGGCCACGAATTACGACGAGGGAAATTTTGAAACCTAGCACGCATCTGCATGCATGCATTCTCGTGCCGCTGGGATGCAAGCCGTCGTATTCATGTCCAGCAAAGCATGCATTGCCGCACTGCCTCCACAGCAGCTGAGACTGTTGTACAACCCACACGTGTTTATCACTACGGGGCTTCGTGCCGAATGAACAATATCATCCTATAATATGGACATAATATAAACACCGGTTCGTGTTTCAAATCTTACTCGTCAGCTCACGGGCCTTGACCTGTGAAACCCTTCAAACTACTGCTTAATCTACCTCTCCCGCCAATGCTCTCATAATTAAGTACAATCAGCACTTACTTCTACCAGACAGACGTGCCATAACATTATATCGATCTTACAATTGTCTACAGGCTCATCAATTGGTTGCAATGCGTGATCAGCGCCGGGAGAATACATTTTTAAATCTAGCTTCATAACCTGATGTGCCAAGTGAACCCAGACCCTTCCCACTTTCGGACAAAATAGGAGAAGCCTTCACCTGGCCATATATCCCACAATGAAACTTTGCTGATGAAGGACTAGAATCACTAATCGAGGCAATGTTCAAGTCGTAGACTTTGCCTTATTGTGATCCCAGGTCTAGCCGGATTCGATGATTATGAGACCTTTCGGGGTAGATTGTTGTGTTTCCAGACTGAGGCTCTTGCTTGTACGGCTAAGCTTGGCAAACGGTAACGTGCTGTATAATCGTCACACACTCCATAGGAAGAGGGGTGCGAATAAATGCAGACTCGTCACACGAACTCACACGAACTCTGTTGATAAGAATACGTACTGATTCTCCTTACTAAGTAAATCTATGTTTCAACTACCTAAGCTGTGTCTATGTCTCATAATGCTCAAAATGTGCTGCGTGGTTTGGTGCCTACGCTTTGTTGCGCCACCTTTTCAATGCTAAGAGTAACTAATTACGGGGTGCTTGTGAATGAGAACAACACTATCAGGATGATCCATAGTGCCGGAGGTGACTAATTTCGATATCAAGCTGGCTTCTCCGTGCTTCTTAATAAAGGTAGGTTCCTTAGCTGAAGCAAGCGTCAAGTTTATCTCGCAGTTCTTTCATCCAAGGTCCCAAGAGCCTTTCAACGGACATTGCCACTCAAGCTCTCAAAAAGTTGTTACCAGAGCCTTCTGATCCAACCTTCTTTCTTAAGCTTTAGTCCATTTTGAATTACTCCAGGGTGTCTTTGTCTTCTCGGGTTTCTCTACCTGGCTCGTGAGCAGAAATCCATCAGATTCGGGCCCCCTGGAAAGATGACGACCAGGCGCCTTGGTTTATCTCGACGGCGAACTATTCATTGCAAGCAATATCAGACATTCTACAAGAAGTTACGGTGAGTTGTCGAACTTTTAGAAACTGTGATAAGTAGAGCAGTCAACGGGAACCATGACTTTCAAACATACTCCCTCTTTCGTAAACATGAAAGCTAGTATTTCCAGCCGATTCCAGCTTCTCCTTAGCTCGGGCTTCGTTCATCCATCAATTCTACTTTCGAAGTAGCAAGGAAGGATACTCAAATAAGATCTTGGTAGGCACTTTGGTCAGGTTGGTGCAGATTCTTGGGGTCACTGCAACAGATATGACTGGATCGGAACAGAAGCAGCGTGGCATCCGGGCATGATGCGATAAACTGAAAGTAATGCTCTTAATGTCAAACGTCAGGCCAATTGCAGTCATCAAATCTGTTTTATCGATCGACTAGTGGCCGATGGCTGACTCGCGTGGCTCTCCTCCCAATCCATTTACCCCTGTCCCAGCAAGCACCGGTGGCTTGCGGCTCCGATGCTAGCGTTTGTGTCTTAGCACATGGCGATCTATCAGCGTACACGACAAATTTAGTAGCATGTCTTCGCAACGAAAGATGGTCTAAATCCTTCTTAGTCTGTATTTTGACAGTGAATTTGGTCCAAGTTTTAACGTTCTAAACAGGGGGTGGTTAGAATGAGGCGGACGCCTGCGTATGTATCCGAGGGTGAAGCTATTCAGACCCCAGACAGTCTTGGATTCAGATCGGGCCGAAGACAACAGATGGATGGCTGATGGACGTGAAGGAAGGATTTGTCTTAGGTGAGACATCATGGCCATCCAAATTCAAGAGATACAGAGCCTCTGGTCTCATCTCAGAGGTCCTTCGTGAGCGTAGACATTATAGACACACCACATATAGCTTCTTGCCGTACAACTTTCTCTAATTCATTGCTTACTCTCCGGCTCTCCGTTTTTATTGCCGCCACTAGGGACTGTTCGCAGTGATCCATCACTAGTTACAGTTACAGTTACGAGGCCCTTTATTTCATATAATCAACAAGATGGAGCAGAAGAAATCACGTACTCTGGAAGCGAGACGCTTGGCAAGATGCTCAACCAGCTATGATGCGGCTCGGGTAGCCACGTGTGGAAGAAGACTAACTTAGCAGCAAAGCACGGGTGTTCGTCCATGGGTAAAGATCCAAAAGTTCAGTATGTCTACGCCACAACATGGTGTAATCAGACGAGATGAGAGATCTACATCGGTGTCCTTGATTTCATCCAAGGTCCATGGAAAAATCCAGGTCTGTCAAGGCTCGTTGCGTCATTACTATCAAGACTAGCGAAACATCCATGTCTCCTCTTCCTCTCTTTTCCAGTTCCTCACCCATGCTTTTGCAGTATCCACGTGGCGAGATCTGGAGATGAGCCCAACATCCTGGGACACTTTGCTTTTTTCGAATCGGTCATGCACCCCACGTTTCCATCGCAAACACTGCTGTGTGCAAAGTCTTCGCCATTCAAACTTGGACTGTTTCGTACTGGCGGTTGCGTCTTTCAACCGTTCCGTTCCCCGACACCCTGTAGTTTCGAGCTATTCCTCTACTAGCTCTGACACTAGAGGACCCGACCTCTAGAAAGGTTCCGTGTGGTCGGGTGAGTTACCGAAAAAGACCGAACGACAGTCACTCTCAAAGTTTAAGGGGCAGGACGTTGAAGTGGTGGCAGAATGCAGTCGTTGCCATTTGTGTGTTTTCGTGTCTACGGCATTAAAATACGTCTAGTTATCCATCTGTCTATTAAATACATCCCAATGGGTATCGTCTCGAGGTCGTTGCCGAAGAATCTAGTGGCGAAGTAGAGAAAACTCGCTCCGTGTGCTGATAACGCGTCCAGTCTCTATGAAGTGTTCAAGTTGTAGTCCTGTCGAAAATCTCCCCAGCGTCGTGCCCAGATGCCTTTGCTGGCTTATACGGGGAAATGCTCCTTCTTCAGCTGCCGTGTAGAGCTTGACTCGCTGTGAAGGTCCTGCTCGTCGTATCCGGACGAGTTCTGCTTGACAACGACCTGGGTGGTGGTCGTCTTCTGAATTCCGCCGATGTCTCGGTTGGACAGCTCGATGTCGTTGTCGCCCCCGGCCTGGATGAAAGTGGTGTTTCCACCGGGGAATACGGATCCCTGGTGCTTGCTGCCAGTATGGCGGCCTGTGCTCTTGCCGTTGGTGGGTTGCGATCGGGAGCCGGAGTAGTCTGGGTAACCGGAGGGGTTGCTGGCCTTGACCACCTTGGTGATGAGCTCGGCCATGTTCATCTCGATATGGACCTTGACGAGATACGCGAGGGGATGGAATTGAAGATAGCTGTGGATGAGATTAGTTGAGTGTACAATAGTTGCAGCGGTCGAGTGAAGACTAACACAATATCATTGGGAAGAGACATCATTGCAATCAGTAGAACCTGGAGATGGTTAGCACGAATCGGGCTGGTTTCTGGAAGCGGTGAGAACTCACGTCCATGGTCATAGAAAGACCAATCATGAGAAGGTTGAAGCGGAAAAGCCGGCCGTACTTGGTAAGACCGTTGTTGATCAGGCGAGTTCGGACGAGGTAGATGAAGTAGAGGTTGAGGCCGGCATCGACAATCAGGAAGATGACCTTTTCGATTCGATCCCAGATCCTGTTGACTTGGATCCAGGTCTGGTTGATTTGTAGACGAGCGGGAACCCAGACGCAGAACACGCTGATGTTGATGCACAGCATGATGAAGAAGGCAATGATCTTGAGCTTCTTTGCTTCCCGTCGATTTACCATGAGAATAGCGATACGGTTGATGATGATCTGAATAAGGGCCTGGATCTGTACGGACCATAGAAGAACTTTAGAAGTTGGTCAGTGGCTGTGAGACAACAGTCTGGGTAGCAAACGGCGTGGGCATACCGATGACAAAGAAGAAAGGGAAGCCAGGCTCGATGAATCCACGGAGATAGCACCACACGAGGGCGCTCATGGTGGTACTGCTGGTCCATTCCATCCACAGCAAGATGACATAGGGGTTCATCTTCCGGCCTCGCTTCCATGAGTTGATGGTCTGTTGGATTCCCTTGGCTGCGGTGAAGATGCAGATACCCATGGACACGCCCCAGGCGATACTCGCAATGTTCATGTCATTCTTGCCCGGCTTCACGGCCACGTAGTGGTCGGGAATCAGGAGGCCGGTCATGTCGGCGGCGGGTTAGTGAGGCTCTGCGGACCTCGAAGAGAGCGTAAGGGGCGGGTTGTTCGAAGTCGGACGGATTCGTTGACGGTTAACAAGACGCACAAAGAGAGATCCAGCAACTACAGACAAGCGCAGCCACGCAGGGGAGCGCAGGATAGATATTCAGAACCATCGCCGCTAAGCAGAGCGCCACGACGACGCCCAGGGGGACCTCTGATGGATCATGGCTGTCGTGTATGCCGGCCCTACTGTACATCCTACAGCCCGTCCGTCGTCTGCCTCCCAGGATCAGGCACGCCAGGGTTCGGATCCGCAAGATAGCGGGCCGCGGGCGATCACTAGGGGCCAGCTCCCCGGCCGCACGCATGTAAAACCTGCTGTGCGGCCGGGCAGCTGGCTCCCCGGACGGACGAGTACGACGCTGGCCTGTCCGCGGGTGAGATTTCCTGGGGGTTCTTTTGTGTTGGTGCATCCGGAGCGTCAAAGCGAAATGGCAGCAGCAGCAGCATCATGTCCGAGGAGCGAGCGGCTCCCGGGGCCGTGTCCGCGACCTGCGCTCCGCCGGGCCGAGAGACGGGCGCATCTTTTCTCTCTGGCATTGACAAGCGGCGCCAGCTAAGTGGAATCAAGTGTCGAGCCCTATCGAGGAGGCTTATTATCGAGCCGGAAAGGTGCGTGTCAAAAACGTGGCCGACGAGACAGCGGAATTAATTGGCCTAGAATGAAAGGCGGAACCACAGGCTAGCAAGCCGTAGGAGGGACGGACACGCGCAGTAGCACGAATCGAAGCCAAGCCCGTCCGTCCTCTGCGAGTTGAGGCTTGTTGAACTCAGGCAGCCTCATCCGGGTGGGGGAGGGAGATGCGAGAGCCGCAGGAGGTCGTGGGCCTCATCAGCCCAGAGCGCGAGTCAGTGGCAGTGGACCTGAGCCCATCTCCGCAGACGGATGCGGGTGTACTAATGATGCGGTTGGTCGTGGCTTCATTCAGTCTGCATCATCATCCCAGATACAATCTGCACATCCCAGAAACAATCTGTATCATCCTGGATACAAGACCTGCAAGGGGAAAAGCAACATGTAATCTACGCATGCATTGCGTCGTGGACTCTATGCGGAGAAGCCTGCCCTTGCGATGCCCACACGACAAGTCACATCCTTACCTGCACTGGTCGCTTCTCCAGAAGACGGGGCACGACGACAAGATCTCTCCCACAATCCAGGTGGGCCATTTATTCATTTACTCAGTCAGTCAAATCTCAAGCTTCTGCTAATAAGAAACGCAAAAAATGCTTGGCCAAAAGAACCCTCCCCCTGTCTGCTGCGGAGCCGAGTCTGACCTGACATGAAATCAACGCCACCAACGTGCATGACGAGATCAAACAAACACAAGGACATCTCAGCCACTGAAGAAATACCCCCGTCCCCTCCCAAATCTCTAACGACAATCAGCCAAGCGTGGCAGGTTAGACTAGTGTGCGCGAGCCGCAACGTGTTCCAGAATGAGCGTCTGAGCGTCCTGAGCGGCTCGGCAGCCATCCGAAAGGTGCGGTCGACTTGTCCCTCTGGTCTTGACGCCTGAGATGGACTCACCAAACGGCACTATCGTATTCCTAATCTGCCATTTGCCTCTGTCTGCCAAGGTCCTCTGGTGGAAAGCTCCCGAGGCGCCCCCCTTCAACGGGTTCGTTTGGCCTACGGCGTTGTCGATCAGGTACTTCGCAAATGCACCGCCAACAGAACGCACACAACGCTCCGTCTCAGACTCCCAGCACCCCAAACTATGAAACCCCATCGGTCGGTTCCGGGTCCTAAACTTTAGTTCGTCTCGTGCCCGTCAGCATAAACGGGCCATGGGCTTTGAGCCCGAGCGGTGATAACACAGACCACGCACCACGGCCACAGCTAAGCAGCGTCATGTCCAACATCGCCCAGGCCTTACCTAAAACAAGCCACTAGACGACGATAACCGCTGCACCGAACGACGCCTCATCCGCTCGGCGAGGAGACTACTGTAGGGAACCAGCCCATGTGGCCAGTGAGGCTCAAATCATGCAACGCCTTCCTCTCCTCCCTCAGGACTCAGGCAAGTTATATGTCTCATCTCAACTCTCCTCCACACGTCGACACGGCAGTGGTTCGCGTCCGCAAGGATATCCCAGGCGCTGCGTGCGGGGAGCGAGATCCAAAGACGGGGCGGCCTAATGCTGCGTGCCATGCGTGGTGCGATTATGACCAGTGCTAGGAAGATGGAGATTCAGCGCTGACCGATCGCCGCAAAAGCAAGCCCTGACCCGCCGAGGTCCCTGTTCCGCGGTCCA
The DNA here is from genome assembly GCA_037954315.1 of Neonectria punicea. Lineage (NCBI taxonomy): Eukaryota > Fungi > Ascomycota > Sordariomycetes > Hypocreales > Nectriaceae > Neonectria > Neonectria punicea. The sequence goes on along the minus strand of JAZAVJ010000188.1, from coordinate 4,874 downwards.
AGGTTATGACCTTGTAGGTCTGTAGTAAATAAAAAAAAGGAGTCGGAGCCGTGCTTGCTTTGTCTTTTGTTCCCCAGCTTTTGACTTTAGACGGCGCGGATTCATCCCAGCGTGGCCGTTCGGTCCTCATCCGATATCTTCCATGTCCTGCCTGACTCTGGCTCTCTCATACCCGGGTTCTCCCCCATGCCGTGCACCAGGTGGCAAGTTGATGCTCTCAAGTCTAGCTGAGTAAGTGCTGGCAAACTGCAGTACCTTAGGTATGTAAGAGTAAGTTTGCCATACGATGATGTGGTACGTACTAGACGCTGCAAGATGACAACGAGACGTTGCAATACAGTAATTCCCAACGTTGACATGGCCAATCAGACCTACAGAGACATCTACGATTTAGTTTTCATATTCTCAGAGTAGTTTGCCATGTTCGCGACGTACAATCCCCTTCGCTCTCAACGCTGTACTTCGGCGGGTGGAGTACGCAAAAGTCAATTCATCTGGCCACCGCGATGCCTTCAACCATCCAGGTTGGAAATGCAGTCTGACTTACCCTTCAGGCTGTAGTTCTACCGGTGGAGCATGCAAAAGTCAGTTCATCTGACTGCTCCAATACTCTCAACCATCCAGGTCCAAAACGAACTTAAGGTCATCAAGGAATCTCTTCGGAGAAAGGCAGACGGACACCTCTGCAGATTCCCAGTATAAAGTCCGGCTCATGCCAGTTCTATCTTTAGATCAACTTCTGCTGCAATACAATCAGCTTGACACTATATTCGTCCAAAAGTCTATACTTTTCGGAGTTGACACCATTGCCAGACATTACCAGCAACCAGCAACCACCAGTACTTCTCATCACTCACCAACCTATCACTCACTAATCCATCACACATTAATCCACCCACACACACCTCACCCTCTCTTACTCATCCATCCCCTTCACACTCAACACCATGCGTTCCTCAATCCTCTCCGCCCTTGTCCTGGGCGCCATGGTCCCTTATGCCGCTTGCCTGAAACTCATCCAGACCGAGAACGCACAGTACGTGAACGACACCAGACTCTGCGAGAAGAACAAGAAAGTCCCCACACACGCTGGCTTCATCAAGGTCGGCGAAAAGAGTAAGTGCTTTCTTCCTCCCCACCCTAGATCCCTCCATGGCTAACGTGCTGCCGCAGATGAACAGGCCAAGATGTGGTTCCACTTCACCGAAGCCCGACAGCTTCCTGCCGAGAGGCACCTCGTCATCTATATTGGAGACGGCCCTGGTATTGCTGGTTCCTACGACATGCTCGCTGGCACTGGCCCCTGCAAGATTCATCCCACGAGGTTCAAGTCTGTCAACAACAAATTCAGCATCAACGAGTGGACCGACATTCTCTACGTGGACACGCCCGTCGGCACCGGCTTCAGCAAGGGAAACTCATACATCGACACAACCGAGACCGCCACCGAGTACATGTTAGAGTTCCTCTACAAGTTCTTCAAGGAGTTCCCCGCCTACGACTTCCGATACAAGGGCCTCTGGGGCGTCGGCTACGGTGCCCACCTCGCCACGTCCCTCGCCGCCGAGATCCTCAGCAAGAACGCGGAATGCAACAAGGAGAAGTGTCCGTCCGGGTACAACTACATCCCCATTAACAGCCTCGGCCTGGACAGCCCTCACCTGGACCTGACGCTGCAGCACAAGGCGGCCATCGACTACGCCAGCGACAACGGCTACGCGGAGATCATCAGCCCCAAGGACCGCGACCACCTCAAGAAGGAGTTCGCCAAGAAGTACCAGGAGCGCTGGAGCAAGTGCGGGTCGGCCAAGTACATGGACTGCGAAAAGGAAGTCCAGGAGCACAAGGCGCTTTGGAAGAACCTCACCGACGGCGTGGGTCCACGTCGACTACCCAGGTTGGGCCGCAAGGTTAATCCTGAGGATGTCCGCAAGCCACGCAAGGACCACGTCAACACGGTGAAGTACCTACACAAGGTAATGGACTTCAGCAAGGAGGCCCGGTGGTTGAACCAAAGCTCGGTCCAGAAGAAGGTGGGTCTCCTGGGTGGTAAGATCAACGACAAGAAGATCAGCCACACCGCATTCAATCTGCAGATCTACGACAAGTTCTGGGAAAGCCAGGATGGTAAGTAACAGCAAATACCCCAGCTTCGACTTCTACCGCCTAGACTCAAGCATAGTCCCATCAACGAATGTGCAGCTAACCTGAGGTCTAGTCATCCGATCGTCTCTTGCCGACCTTGAATACATCGTCAAGTGCGGTATTCGAACTCTGATCTTGGGTGGCGATGCCGGTAAGTAGCCTTTGACACACTCTCACCACTCCCTGAGTAACATACTAACCCCGAACCCAGATATCATCGCCAACCACATCGGACTCCGCCAAATCGCCGAGGGCATCGAGTGGCGCAGCCAGAAGAAGTTCAAGGACGCCAAGTACCTGCCTCTCGCCATACCGCGTGAACGCGACGGTGCCAAGGACGTCGACGCCTACTGGCAGACCTACGACGCCGGCGAGTTCAAGACCGTGGACAACCTGACCCTGATGAAGTTCCGGGGCGTGGGCCACAACCTCGGCAAGCGCAGTGAGTACCTCCCCATTCGCCCGTCGTCGAGTTGCCCGTGCTAACGAGATCATAGAGCCCGGTTATCTGACCTACATTTTCGACAAGCATAGCCGAGGGAGACGCTTCTAGACGAGACCTTGGTTGCGGTGCTATGTGGGCTGGTAGCGACGTGCTTGTTCGCTTGGCCATCTCGAGACGGTAGAAACTGAGAAACAGTATCTGTTATAGACTTTTCAGTTTGGATGTTTGCATTTGGGCGTATAGGAGTTTGAGCATTTGGGCATTTGAGCTATTGCTGCGAGTTGTTGCAGATTGTGACATTCTTACACTCCATGCATTTCGTTCGTGTTCAACTTTTGGAGGTTCGGAAGGCTCCCGTGTCCCTCCGTGTGAGTCTCTTGGATCTGGTTATCTTGAACAACACGGGCCTAGAACTTAACTAAAGAATAAACAGGGAGATATTGCACTTATGTTGAATGAAGTTGGTCCAATCGTCATGACTATCCACATCGGAGGCCGAGAGCAGACGCGAGGAGCCGGTGGCGATTCGGGGTGGGTCGCCGGAAGTCGGAAGTCTTGGCAATTGCCGAGTTGTTAGTGCCAACACGGAACCAACCTAGTCTGGGGACGACTGTTCTCGGTCCTATATGTAGGCTTGTCCCTTCACGATCCCATCTTCTTCTCAAAAGGCTGTTCCTGTGAGGTTATCGACACAAGTAAGTCTGCTGGCCAGTGGAAATGAGAACATCAGTGAGAGTATCGAGTATCCTCAAAAGCACAGCACGACGCTCAGCATGTTAGTCTCCCTCATCATCCTTCTCATGTCCTGGATTCCAGCGCTGAACGGGGACGCAGATCATCGCGCCGCCGTGTCGCAATTAACAACCCCGGCCATTTCGACACCTCGCCCGTCCTTGTCTGCGCCAAAACCGAGCTTCGCTTCGTTCAGTTCGGCAGCAGTCCTCGCTCGCGACAATATGGCTTCTCAGGGGCAGGAAAAGAACCTGAGTCTTCTGGAGCATCATCTTACTCCAGTTCTGTTCCGGAGTCTGCGCGAGTTCTGGTTTGAGCACCTTGAAAACGAGGATGATCTTCTTGTGCCTGAAAAGGCCCATGCTGGCCGGTGGTTCATGGGCGGCAAGGAACTCGACGACATCTGCGTGTAAGTGGTCTTCGGGTGTGAGGACTGGGAATGAATGGAGGTTGCTCACATATCTTTCCAGTGAACGATTCGCCCCAACGCTCGAGGCAATTCGGAAATCAGGCGCAACCATGGGCTCAGACATCCTCAGCATCGCTCAACCCCGCGGATCACTCGACTGGCTAAGCCTAGTTCTGCTCCTAGACCAAATCCCACGCAACTGCTACCGAGGTTCACAGTCGCACATCGTCTTCACCTTCTTCGACCCCATCGCGCAGGACATCGCCCTCGCAGCAATGGACCAGGGCATCCCGGCGCAGGACCCCGAGACGCGGTGGCACTTTGCGTACCGCAACTGGTTCTACCTCCCGCTGATGCACTCGGAATCGGCGACCAGCCACGAGAAGTGCGCGCACGGGTATGCGCTACTCGCGGAGGACGTCGAGGTTCTGGCCGAGGGGCCGGGTGCGCCGGACGCGGACGGGCTGGAGAAGCGGGCGAGGGAGGCGGTGCAGCGGGACGTGGACGCGGCGAGGAGCTTGGCGGGGACGTATGTCGCGTTTGAGAAGAGGCATCAGGTCATCATCGAGCAGTTTGGGCGGTATCCGCACCGGAACGAGGCGTTGGGGAGGCAGACGACGGCGGCGGAGAGGGAGTATCTGGAGAATGGAGGGGAGACGTTTGGGGGGTGAGGAGGAGGAGGAGGAGGAGGAGGAGGAAGTTGGATGTTCGTAGTGGGATTGAATGTCCCAGGATTCAATGTAACCCATCGGTTAAACTCGGTCGCAGGATGATCAATCCATCTCGTCCAGTCCATCCATCCCACCGCCTAATCCCCTGGAAGCTTAGTGCTCTTCATCCCGCCGCCGCCGTCAACTGGGAAGACTCGGATGACACAGTTCCACCGTGCCGTCGGATGCCAGAGATGCCGTCCGCTGCGCTGATCGTATTCGGTTCCTGGTGTGAACTTAAGGGAATTAACTAGATCCCGTGGACGTCCCCTAAAAGGCCCTGTGAGGTGTCCAATTCGTCAATCAAGCTTGCTGGTGTTGGTGTCCTCTGTCGTCTTCCCCCCTCCTTCTACGCCTCCATCCATATTTACTCTTTCTCTTCTTCATCCCTCTTTTGTTTACTTTTCCCTTGACCGACAACAACAACAACAAC
>JAZAVJ010000187.1:0-89473 GCA_037954315.1 Neonectria punicea | reverse complement strand
CTCTTACTCAATTGATTACATAAGCACACCATTATAAAGCTAATTTCTCGCTCTATCCAATGGTATCACCTCTTTTCCAACAAGAGTTCATATACCCTCTCGAATCTCCTTAGGAAGCTTGGATCTACCCTACTATCCTAGTAACCTATCCAATTACCTATCGATTTCCTATTAAGGAAGCCCTGCGTTACCTAACAAAAAGTAATAATAGGCTAAGGAGGATTATTATCCTTATATTTATTAATTAAGGCCTAAATAGTTATAGAAAAATTAGAGAGAAAATAGTATAATAAACCCTTATAAGCAATACCTATAGCTAGTATATATTTAGTAACTACTAGTACTTAGAGTACTATAAGTAAAGTATAGGGTAGTAACTTATTATAATAATAAAGAGATATAGTTAAGGCTAGGTAAGTATATAAAGTCTCTTAGTTAGTAACTAGACTAAATATATACTCTATAAAGAGTGCCTAAATCTAAGTAGAAGTAATAGCTTCTTAATAACTAAATAAAGTAAGATTATTCTTACCCTAAGAGTAAATATTTATTAGGTTTTTAGCAAAATTAAGAAGGTTATACTATATAGAGAAGGTAGAGTAAATAGTATATATAATACGCTAATAACTAAGTTTAGTAATTAGTTTAGACTTTTTATTCTACTTATGAAAAGTAATATAGTAAAGGAAATTCTAGTACTACCTAGCTATAAAGACTAACTTAAAGGGAATCTAAGAATATAAAAAGTTAATACTATTACTAAGCCTATATAGAATGCTTAATAAACTTACTTAAGAGTACTTTTTATTAAAAGCCTTATAAATTATATAATAAGATAATAAAGAACTATATCTATAAGAATGCGAAAAGTTATAGTATTTCTACTTAATATAATAAGTATAAAGAATAGAATTAGAGGGTATTCTAGTGAAATTAGAGTTAGAAAATAGAGTATTAAATTTAGTCTAGATTTTAAACTCTTCTAAAACTAGGGAAGCAATATAAAGGATTAATATTATAGAATATTATAGAATATTCAATAAGATCGTAAAGAATAGAAGAAAATAATTAGGATTAAGTAGAAAGAAAAAACTATAAATTAAGGATAAAGAGCTTATAGCTAATAATACTAGAAATTATAATAGTAGTTACTAAGGAAAGAAGAAAGGAAGATCTATAGAAAATAAATATAGAGTAAATATCTAGATCATGGGGGTAGGGCTTAGGATTTTTTAATGAATAAGTAGCTAATACTTAGACTCCTTATGATAATAGGGTATAAGGCATAATAACCACGCAATAATAATATAACCCTACTATAATTATAGATTTAATAAGCTATTGCTAAATATATAAATACCTTATAGTAAAGGATAATACTCACTACTATTCTATAGTACTAGCATGCCTTAGGATAAGGCTTAAAGGAGGGGGGAGTAATTATAATGTTCGCACTATATAAGGAATCCTTACCCTAGCCCTAAAAGGGACTTACTTAAATAGTAGGGCTAGAAGCCCCTTTTTAACCTAGCTTAGTAAGCACTTAAAGAGAGCTTGCTAAGTAGAAGCTTTATAATATACTCTATACTATCTTTACTATCTTATATTTTACCCTAGTTATATAAACCCTTATAATATTCTATACCCTTAGGAAGTTTTAGATAATAATATAAGTATATATAATAAATACTTAATATTTAATATAATACTTTAATATTAATATTCTTAAGATTTTAAACTTTTTTTTTAATTAACTAAAGGCTAGCTTTATAATAATCTAAAGCTATAAATACTATAGATTATATAGCTTTTTTTTAGTTATTAAGCTATTAATCCTTTTATTTTATTCCTTAAGATAGTATTTTATATTAAGATATAATATTAATAAGCTTACTTAAGTACTAAAACTAGTATCTTTAAGGTAGAATTAATACTTAATAATATAAAAGTTTTTTAAAAGAGTATATTATATTAAGGTTATATTATTAATTAACCTTTCTATACTTATTAATATATATAAAAAGGTTCTATCTAGCTATATTATATAAAGTATATTCTAAATAATTATAAACTTCTTATTATATTACTTTTACTAATTCTACTTTAAGATATAAGTATTAATATAAATACTATTTACTATCTTAATATATATATAAAATACTTATAGGCTAAAGTAAAAAGTAATCTTAAGATAAGTAAAGTTATTATTTAGTAAAGTAATAAAGGTAAGATATAGTAAGTAAAAAGCTTTAAGATTAACCTTTATAATAATTAATACTATACTCTAAGTAATACTAAAAAAGTATATTATTAATTACTATAAATAGCCTTAACTAATAATATAAAGGAATATTATTACTTTTTACTTTATACTTTAATAATATATACTTATTATTTTTATATATATTCTTAATTATTATACTAATATTCTAAATATAATCTTTAGTATTTAAAATAGCCTTTTAAATAACTAATTATTATCTTTAAGATAAGATTATATTTTATAAAGTATAGCTATTAACCTACCTAAGTTAATAACCTTTTAAAGCCTTAGTATAAGATCTTTATTTACTATATTCTTATTATAGTCTAGGTTAAGACTAGGCAGTTATAACTAGCAGAACCATAACATACCCACTTTTCCTCACTAGTTATAGAAGGACTAACACTTATAGGAATAATATTACTCCTTAAGCGATAGTACTCTAGGACTAATACACTCCTTAGAACTATCGCTCTATATTATATATATATACACATTCATTTAGCACATTAGATAAGAGCCTTAAGCTCCTTAGCTATTAATATACTTAGTTATATTAAATCTACTATTCTACCATTACTAAACCGTGATCTATATTACTCACTATAATGTCCTAATCCACTTAATTATATACCTTACGCTCGGACCTACCCTATACCCTTAGGATAGACCTGACTATTATAATTCTAAGTATATTTATAAGTTAGATAGAGGATTATTATATTTTTTATATTATTTAGTAAGTTATCTATATTATAAGCTTTATTTTTATTACTTATTATATTAGCTAAGGGTTATTATAGTATTATATACTTTAAAACCTATTAAAAAGGCTATTTTATTAACTTTATTCTTTTCTTAATTAAGTATATATATAATTTCTATATATACTTAATCTAATAGGCTTAAAATTAGTTAAAAAGAGTAAAATTCCTTAGTAACTAGTCTATATTTAAACTAATAGTAAAAGGTATATTAAGCGACTATATATAACTTTTAAATACGCTGCTAGATAAGGTCTGCTTGGTTATATAGCTAATTTACTAGCTTAAGAGGGAAAGGAGCGTCTTTTTAGCGTCTAATCCCTGTCCTCGACGGTGTTTTCGTCTTTGGTTTTTTTCGAGCCGATCAGGGCATTACAATACTTAGTCGTAGCGCGTTGGCTACAGCGGTCATAACGCGATACAGCTGTCGCAATGCATTGGCGACGGCGGCTACAGCGCATTGGCAGCCGCTGCGGGACTGGATCAATAGTCGGGCTGGGACGAATGTCGCATTGCCTTAACTGATGGACATACGTCTTTTGGGCTCTTTCCGCGTGTTGTTGCGTTTAGCATTCCTTGCTGCCCATAGTAATTTGGGTGTGAAGGAGAGAAGATTGAGAAATGGTGCGCGACCAGCAATCTGATATTATGCGAACAGCAAGACTCACTCTGAAGATTTCAGTCAACGCCGCATTTTGGTACACGCTAAACAAACATTCAGGGGTTGTACTATACTCGGCCAAAGAGCGATAAAAGGTGTAAGCGTATGAGGCGTGTGTGTTAGAGTGGGCTGTGACACATCGCGCGGGAATCGAACCCGCTCCCTAATATTACTACCCCGCATTAGCGGGGTAAGTAGATTCTCAGGGCGACCAGATGCCAAGGCACCAACGATGTTTAGGACCGAAGCCCAAGGGTTCCCACCCACTAAAGAGCCAAGTTTTCATCCATGAAGGAATCAGTTTCTCATCATCAAGGAATCAGGTTTTCAGCCCCTGAAGGATTCGGGCTTTCGCCCATCCGGGAATAGAAAGAGGGTGGGCTTTCGCCCATCCACCCATCAACAATTCGGATGATGGCATGTTTCCGCCTGTAGAGAGGAACTGAAAACGGTCGACTCGGGCTTCTCGGGTGCGAGGTTTTTGTGGCCAAATGGACAACCTCACTCATCATCGTTGTAGGTCCCGGCCCATGCTAGGGTTGGTGCGATAGGTTTTGGCGCCTTCGGCGCCTTCGGCTTTCGACGGTCTCCCGAATTAAGCTTGTCGTAGAGCGGAACGGGTTCCTGAGGGTGGGAGAGAATATCTTCCCGCGTGAATGGTTGGGAAAGGGTCTCCACAACCTCGCCCGACTCGTTGGTGAATCCGAACGGCGACAGTAGATCGATCGGCCAATTCTGCTTCTCCACCATGTCCTTGGGGACTCGCCGGCCGAATGATTGCGACGTGGTATACTCGTCGTAACCACCCCAGCCATAACAGACACCAGCCGGTCGTCGATATTGCAAGACGTGTCCAGTCGATGTGGCTGAACGACGCTCGGCCAGCTCGTTTTGGCGGCCGGGGGGGGCGAAGGATGGCGATTGGGCAATTATCGCTGGGTCCGAACCATTTTGACCGATTAGCTGGCCAGGACGCCAGTTGTTCTTGGTCAGGGCGGAACTCATCAAGTTGTTGCCATACTCGAAGTAACGCATTGTATCCGCGGCCGGCCGATCATACGACACCACGTCCACTGGGCGATCAACAGTCCGGCGATCTCGGTACTGCTTCTCGATGTCGAGGGGGGGGCTTGGAGCGTACTACACTTCCCAGTCTTGGGCCTCGAAGGCAACTATCTCCGCCTTGCGATCGATGATCATTTCCACGCCCTGCCGCGAGCTGCCCACCATCTTGTGAACTGCTGGTTTCCCGAGCTGGTCTGCAGGGACTTCTCGGCTTAAGGCGACATACTCGGTATCAAGATTGTCTTCGAGGCAGTCGGCAGCTGCCAGGCTGACCCACTGACGAGGCTGCAACCTGGTATGCTCGCCCGTAGTGACTCGACGGCATGGAACGTCGAGCGAGTCATGGTGCGCCTCGCGTCTGCGCACGTCGACAAGAAACTTGTCCAGGTTGTCTCTGGAATTCTCGTCGTCATCCTTCCACTCCTTGGGCCAGACGTTGTTGTCAGACACGCTGAGCGACCTCAAGGCTTCGACCACAGTCGAGTTCGCGGCAGGGTCGACCGCTAGTGTCACCGATGGAGAGAATGCTTGGTTTGCGGGGTCCGGAGGACCCATGATTTCACCTGGCACGAGAGGATTGGATGTAGGAGGGGTGCCGCTGGTGGTGGACTCATTCGTCGCCGCGTGTGTCTCGGTGACCGGGTCAACGTTGAAATCGGCGGGGGCGGGGGACTGGGTTTTGTCGGAAGTCATTCTATTTCAATTAGCATTTATCACTCGGGCATCACTCGAAACCTGATAAGTTAGAGTTTTGTCCAGGATGGCACTTACGTGGTGGCTGCTTTCAGAAATTTATCGTGTATTTGTGGACTGTAATTTGCGGATTGTGTGCTGAAATTTTAGGACATCTCGTGTTGCGGGGTTTAGAATCTTAGCAAGCTGCCGGAAAATTACGGCATCCGGAGTAGAGAATGGTGGGGGCTTGGCACTACCTCTTCTTCGCACATAAATTACTGTAGGTAGCAGAGACTGTAATCAACATATCGCGTGTGCATACCAGCATAACGTTTAAGAAGCCAAAAGAATCGCACTTCCGCAATTAGGCGAAAAGGACCACGTTCAACCTAGCCTGACGATTAATCTGGCCGGCCATACAGCGGCTGCAAATGCGCTATAGCCGCTATCGCTAACGCACTGCGACCGCTATAACGCGCTATGACTACTATAGCCAACGCGCTACAACCATTGAACCACTGTAACTACTGTAACTAGCGCACTGTAACCCCTGTGGCAACTGTAGAAAGTGATGACTTCCTGCCTGATAAAACGCACGCCTGCCTTAGCTCCAGCCTACTCCTCTACCCGTAGTATTATATGTGATTGCGATCGTAGCCTTGATCGCGGTAAAGGTAGCGGCGGTGGCGGCAGTGACGGTTGTGTTGCGATTGAAGCTGTGGCTGCGATAGTGCCGATTGGCTGATGTTAGGAAATCATGTGTGTTGTGCGATTAGCAACGCATCGCACCTCCACATTCAACCCGGCCCGACCGTTGGTCCGGCCTATAGCAGTAGGCGCTGTGACCACTGTAGCTAACGCGTTGCAGCAGCTACTTAATGACTATGCCTCTACCCCATTCCCAGGATGTTCCTCTGCCCATAATATTTATATGCAATTATGATCCTACTACTAATAGTAGTAGGGTTAGTAGTAAGCAGTAGAAGTAATAGTAGACAGTAGTAAGAGTAGTAGTAATCGGCCAACCTGCTTGCCTGCCTCAGGTGCAGCAAAGGGATAGCACCGTGAGGTGAACCCATAGCCTACCTACGCTCAAGGAACACCTGTGCGAATGACTTCCAGTGTGGCGGGGTACCGGTGCACTAGCATGGAAACAAACTCTTTTGTCGGCCACTCGCAGTCCGACGTCAACCTTTCAAGCCCTTTGCTCAAACGTCGTTGAAACCCGATTTCTTGCTTGCTTACCACTCAATCACTTTGCTCTGCGTTGATTACTACATATTCCTACCTCAGAGCTTATTACTCCGCATCTCGCTTCTTCTTGCCCGTCATGGACGACCAGTTTGGAGGCCGCACCGACGACGACCTCTTCTACGATGACTTCGAGCCCGTCGACAGCGAGACTGCCGTGACGCCCGCCGCAGCCACGCCCGCTCCCGCCCCCGAGCCCGCTCCTGAGCCGGCGGCTAAGCCACCTCCCCAGCCAGAGCCGCCCATCGTCGCGCAAGAACTCGCAGCCTCGCCGGCGCCGTCTCCCTCGCAGCAACCCACGAGCTCATTACCGCCGCCCAAAACCCTCGCCCACTCGCGCTTCGCCGACAAACCCGCTGCCGCTCCCAAGCCGGCTCGCCAGCCCCCCAACGCGCCGGCCAATGCCCCCACCGCGCCCCGCGACAAGACGGCCGGCGCCAGCTCGCGCCTCGGGTCCGGCGCCAACCCGCGCCAGAAGCTGACCGACACGGAGCTCGCCGCCAAGATGGAGAAGATGAAGCTGCTCTCCGCCGAGAAGGCCCGCAAGTTCGAAAAGGCCGAGCGCGACGAGAAGGAGCACGCCGAGGCATACGCCCGCGGCATGCAGGAGGCTCGCAAGCGCCGCGCCGAGGAGGCTGAGCGCCGGAAGCGTGGCGACGAGGACCGCAAGAAGATGGAAGATGAGCGCGCCAAGAACCGCGAGCGTAAACTCAAGGCTATGGGCATGAAGGAGGGCGGCTGGGACGAGGGTAAGGAGGCTCTGGAAGCGGAGGATGCCAACCGTGGATTCCGCGGGGCCAATGGTGGTATCAGGGGTGCGAAGAGCGGTGGTGGCCTAGGTACTAGTCGCTACGCCTCCAACGACGCGGAGGAGCACGATGTGGACAGGTTCCTAGACGAGCGACACCGAGGGCGTGGACGTGGACGGGGTCGCGGCGCCAGGGGAGGCCGGGGTGGACGCGGCGGCCTAGAGGGTTCGTCTCACAACCAGGCTCCGGCGAAGCAACCATTACCCGCCGCCGAAGACTTCCCCGCCCTGCCATCGGACGGCGTCAAGAAGCCCGAGGCAACAGCGCAACCTACTGCGGCGGCCTCTCCGCCGCCGCCACTGTCTCTGCCCAAGGTGGGCAAGTGGGACGACGAGATGGAGGCGTTTGACGAGATGAAGAAGAACCAGGCATAAGCCTAGAGCTACCTACGGCCCACAAGCGAACGGCGAGCACCAAGTTTGGGTACTCGCGCAAGAGAGAGAAAGGAAAGTAATGGCCAACGACTCCTAAGACGAGACGAAACACGGTTGGAAAAAAATTGTATTAGGCCGGTATAGGATAGACAGCAAACCTAAAGCGAGATTGATGAACCCGCTACGTTTTATTCTTCCAGCCTCTGTGGTTCGTTTTAAAGAAGAGAAAGAAGAAAAGGGTATTTCCCCCAGAGTTTGAAATCCCACCATTTATCCACGCCCAGAGTTGCCCTGGCGATCTTGTACAGTACGCGCCCAAAACGCCCCAAATGCCAATGCGGACCTTCGAACAAGTTTTTTTCTTTTCCTTTCCCATGACGCAGGAAAAAGAGTCATCACCATCCGCCGCGGTATCCCCTGCCACCTCTTCCACCACTCCTGTAGCCGCCCTGGCCCCTCGGTCCGCGGGGCCCTCCCATGCCGGAGCCGTCGTCGTCCATGGCAGGGCGCTGGCGGCCCTTCATGTCCTTGGGGAAGGCCTCGTAGGTCTTGCGCATCTGGGCGTAGCCGAGGTGCATCTTGCCGTAGAAGTGGTCGGCCAGGCGGCGGTCGTTGTCGAGGCGGCTCAGGTAGGCGCCGCAGACGTCGCACACCTGCAGCTTCTGGTGGCCCGAGGGGCCCGACGTGTCCGACAGCGCCTTGAGCTCCTTCTCGCGGTCGGATTTGGCCTGCATGGCCTGGCGCACGCGGAAGAGCTCGTCCTGTGCGCGTGAGACTTCCGACATGGAGCCGAGAATCTCGACTTCTAGCAGGCCATTGGTGATGGACGAGCCGAGCTCGGAGATGCCCTTGAGCTGTGCGCGGGACAGTTAGTTGAAAAAGGACAACATAGAAGGTGACAGAAAGGGAAAAGGCTTCATACCAGAACGTTGGTTTGGCGAATCTCATCAGGCGTCTTCTCCAACCTCCTCTGCGCAGCATCGATGCGGCGGTTGCACTCGTCGATGTACTTCTGCAGATCGCGCATGTAGTCGTACTCGAAGCCGTACTTCTGGCGCTCGCGGTCGGACAGGGCCTCGTACTCGGTCTTGATGCCCTCGGAGTGCACCTTGGGACACGGGCCGAGGTCCTGCTTGGTGTTGGTGAAGAGGTCGTGCGGACAGGTGCCGGCGAGGTACGACCGGCAGACCTTGGGGTCCGTCATGGAGAGCTGCGCCGCACGCGTCGACGCCGAGGCGCCCATGAGCTGCTCGAGCAGCTTCCTCTGTTCGGCGGCCATGGTCGTATTTGGGTTGGTTGGGTGGCAGGTGAGGGTGAGGCAGGCCGGCGGGATGTGGAGGATGCCGAACTGTCGCAAAGCCATGGGGATATGTTTCTGCCGTGTCCCACCGCCTGCATCTTATCGCTCCACGTCGCGATGCTCCCCACACGTCCACTACGTATTACAGCCAGATAGCTCCCGAACGCCAATTCATCCCCCGTCCCGGCCACGGCGAGATGATGTGAAATCCAACCCGGATTCCACACCCACCACGCACCCGCCCACCATGCGCCGGTTCCTCTCCGTCCTCCTCCTGGCCCTCCTCGGCCTCGCCTCCGCCGACTCCTCCTCCGACTACCACGAACAACTGACGCTCCGGCCGCTGCCCCTTTCCGCGCTGCTCGCCAGCTTCAACTTCCGCGCCAGCACGTCCGTCGCCGACTTCGCGGCGCACAACTTCCGCCTGTTCCCGCGCTCGCTCGGCCAGATCCTGCAGTACGCCGGCACCCGCGAGTTGCACCTGCGCTTCACCCTCGGCCGCTGGGACGCCCAGCGCTGGGGCGCCCGGCCCTGGGACGGCGCCCGCGAGGGCGGCACCGGCGTCGAGCTGTGGGCCTGGCTGGATGCCGAGACGGACGACGAGGCCGACGAGAAGTGGCTGACGCTAACGAATGCCCTGTCCGGCTTGTTCTGCGCCAGCTTAAACTTCATCGATGAGACGAGGACGATCCGGCCCGTCATGTCCTTCCAGCCCGACGGGGACCACCCCAACACCACGCTCGCCAATACGCGGTTGCTCCACGGAGTCCTGCCCCACGAGGTCGTCTGCACGGAGAACCTCACGCCGTTCCTGAAGCTCCTACCTTGCAAGGGCAAGGCCGGTATCGCCAGTCTGCTTGATGGCCACAAGCTGTTCGATGCGTCCTTCCAGAGCATGGCCATCGACGTGCGCCCCAAGTGCAACGCCGACGGCCACTGCGTGCTCGAGATGGAGCAGACCGTCGACATGGTGCTCGACGTGAACCGCTCCAAGAGACCCCGAGGTATGACCTAATATCCGTCCTCTACCACTTATCATCACTAACTCCCACCCAGACAACCCAATCCCGCGCCCCCCGCCCGGCCAGGACCTCCTCTGCGACACCTCCAAGCCCTACCACTCGCAGGATGTCTGCTTCCCCGCCGACCACCTCGAGGGCCAAGACTGGACCATCTCGCAGATCTTCGGCCGCCCCATGAAAGGCACGTGTCCGCTGACCGACCCGGCCGTACCCCCCGTGTGCGTCCAGGTGCCCGACTCGCGCGACGTCTTCTCCAGCTACGGCGCCCGCGAGGTCAAGGCCGCCGACGGCAGCTCGCGGTGCTACCACCTCGACGACGCCGACGCCGACTTTCACCTCGTGCTGACCAAGCCCGAGCACAAGGACGGCACGCTCGAGATGCTCGCGCCGCCCGAGACGCCGCTGCTCTACGCCGAGCGTAGCTTCACCGGCCACGGCCAGCAGCACGGCGGCGTCCAGGCCATCCTCAGCAACCCGAGCGACGGCGACGTCGAGTTCGTCTACATGGAGTCCCTGCCGTGGTTCATGCGCATCTACCTGCACACGCTCTCCACGCGCATCTCCGGCTCGACGCCGGCCGACAACGCGACCGACATCATCAAGGAGATCTACTACCGCCCCGCGCTGGACCGCTCGCGAGGCACCCAGCTGGAGCTGCTGATGCGCATCCCGCCGCACTGCACCGTCTTCCTCACCTACGACTTCGAGAAGGCCATCCTGCGGTACACCGAGTACCCGCCGGACGCCAACCGCGGCTTCGACGTTGCCGCCGCCGTCATCACCACGCTGGAGCCCAAGAAGATGAACCTCCGCACCACCACCTTGCTGCTGTACCTGCCCACGCCCGACTTCAGCATGCCCTACAATGTCATTATATTCACTTCAACCGCGATCGCGCTGGCCTTTGGAGGCTTGTACAACATCCTAGTGAGGAGATTCGTCGGCGCCAATGAGGGAGGGAGTTCGGCTGTCAAGCTCAAGTTGGCCAATTTGCTTACTAGATTAAAAGGGAGGACCCAAAAGCAATAGAAACGAAAGTACGAAAGATAACACGGCAATGGCGTTGCCACAGTCTCCAAATAAACTCCATCATCGGATGTCCCAAACTTGTAACCCCTTCAAGAGCCGTTTGCTGAAACGTCCATCTTGATACATCCCCATTTTCTTCGCCGTGACACCAAACAGGACAAAAAGGTCAAAGACACCATCATAAGTGAGTCATTCAGTGGCTCCTGTGAAAATTCTGAATATGCTTCTCCCTCCACGCCTGAGTGATATACTCCTTTGTGCAATGAGGGCAACGGTAAGTCACCTGCTGGCTCGA
This sequence comes from Neonectria punicea, assembly GCA_037954315.1. NCBI lineage: Eukaryota > Fungi > Ascomycota > Sordariomycetes > Hypocreales > Nectriaceae > Neonectria > Neonectria punicea. Next base: position 77,965 of record JAZAVJ010000187.1, on the reverse strand, counting down.
ATTTCCAGGTTTCGGGTCACGGAAGTGTTGCGACTGACTCTCCTGCGATGACGAAGATTGTTGGTTTTGGGAATTAACGGGATAGTTCGCACCCAACGGGACATTATGTGCTACCCACGATGCGATTCTGGGACGCTCTGGTGGGGGAGCATGCACGGGACCAGGTGGCGGCCGCGGAGACTGGGTGAAGGACGGCGATGGTGCAACTTTGGGCGAGGGCTGGATGTCCTTCGTATTAGGCGGTCCCGGATTTAGGGGCGGGAGCTGGACTTGCTGTTGACCCGATTTGAGCTCCTGTAGTGAAGGTAAGGCAACGCTTCCGGGACGGGGTGAACTTGAGGTGCAGGCATGTTGCTGAGATGGTCGTGCTCCGAGGTAGTCATAGGAAGCAGGTCTTGTGTTTGCCTGAGGATGGATCCCTTGGGAAACGTAGGCTAAGCTATTAGACATTGGCGGGGGTTTGTTCATAGGTTGACTGCCCAGGGGCTGAGGTCTGTTCACCTCCGTTTGTCCGTTTTGGCCTGCACTGTTGGTGCTGGGTTGAGGAAGATCCGGTGTAGGCTGGGTGGTGCTCACAGGCTGAGCAGTCCTCGCGAGTTGATCAGTATCCATGGGCCGAGCAGTACTCGTAAGCTGAGCAGTATCCGTGGGCTGCCCAGATGTTGCACCAGATGGTTGTTCGGCCTCTGGAAGTGGGGTTCTCTCTTGGAGTTGGCCAGCCGTCGGAGATTGAGCAGGCAGTTCTGTGGTCTGGCTATCACCACTGTCGTCCTCTTCTTCCTCTCTAGGGGATGGGCCGATCCTGGTGATTTCCCAATACAAATCGTCGTCGTGAAGCACAGTCCCGATTACTTCCATCGCAGTTTCCATCAATAGGGCCTCATCCAGCACCGTAGGCTTCTCCTGCGTTTGAGGTGGGACAGAGGAGGCTGAACTGGGCACGGCAGGCTTGTCAACGGGTGCAGGGGGGTGCTCGGTTGCCTCGGAACTCGATCTGTCAGTCGAGTCGCTGCCAATAGACGCGGCGTAGGGCGACACATGGCTTTGTTGGCTTCCCGGGTCAGGCTTGGATTCGTGCCTCAGTGCCGAATTGTTTGGTCCTGACACAGACGATTCATCGGTGGAAGCCGCTTGTTCCACTCCCGGGATGTCATAAGGCTCAAGCCTTGACTGGATATGGTTGGACGTCCCATCGTAGGAAAATACTTCCAGCTCACTTGGAGGGAGTTCGTTTGATAACTTGCCAAGTTCGTCAGGCGCAGGCAGCGCATCCGGTAAGAGTGGTCCATCATTAAATTGCGGCCCAGCAGCTGAACTGCCTTCCGCCACTTTCTGGTTGTGTGTTGGAAGGGGGTCTCTTTGGGCCGTGTCAGACGAGCCACAGCCTGCATGTCCACCTTTCTCTTGTACGGGACGAGCAATCTCATCTACCTCCTCTTGTTTGATAAGTTGAGGCTCAATTTGGGGTATCTCGGACTGGGGAGGCTCTGTCCGTGTATCTTGCATTCGCTCCGCTGGTGCAGCCCCATCAGTCACTGGCGTCTCTCCTAGGTCGACCATCTCGGTGTCTGCGGGAGCAGTCTTGGTACCACCCGTCAGCCCTGTACTTCCCAGCGCTGCGGCTTCGGTTCTCCTTGCCGCACGGTTCTTCAAGAACCTAACGACCGATTTGTAGTTGGGAACCAGCTGAAAAGTGGGACTGTTCATGTCCAACGGTGCCAGGTTTTTGGCCTCCAACCAGCCGACAGAGCTTCTGTCCGGGAAGGCCAGGCCATCGAAGTACAAGACAGGAAACTGGCGCTCGTTGACAAAAGGCCCGCCGTCTTCGTAGCCCTTCCTCCACGACAGGAGCCCAGTTTGTGTGTCGAAATCGCAACATGGTGGTAGTGGTTCCGTGAGACCGAGTTCCTGCATTGTGCCTGGCATGCCGATGTCCATGTCCATGTCGGCGCCAACACCGGAGAGGACGAGCACGGCATACCAGACCTTTGACCCGAAATAGAAGCCACTATAGATATCACCGGGCTTCGGGTCGATGATTCCTTCGAACTTTGCTTTTTTGTTTCGAGCGTTGCGGCCGTTGCTACTCCTACCCACGGGATTTTTCCCCTTGTAAGTTGCATCTTCCTGTTCATCGAACTCCTCCAGAGAAAAGCACTCCCTTAGAGCAAAGTACTCGTCTGGGTTAGAGTACTCGTCTGGATCAAAGTACTCGTCCAGAGCAGGGTATGGGGCAGCCCGTCGGCTTATCGTTGTCACTGGGCTATATCCTTTCCGAAGCGCTTCGATCGTTACCTCGTTGTTCTTCTCCGCGAGGTCCTCACTGCAGTTGAGCACCCGAAAGCCAAGATGCTTGATGGCGAGCGAGTGTCCCCCCGAGATTCCATGATGCGCCTTTCCCCTCAGATGTTTCGCAGCCGCATGGATGGGCTTATCTTTGAAGGTGAGCCCGTGCTCGACGCATTGGAGAATGTACCACTCGTTTTCGAAACGGACGATGGTATGCTTTATCGCGGCGTCCCCGTCTTGGAAGACCTCTTCGTAGTCGATGGTTCTGGGGAACTGTAAAGATTGCGATTGGCTCGTTCGAGCGCGCTTCGGGGTGTTCTTTGGGCTTGAATTGATGGACTTCTTTCTTTTGTTCTGGTCACATTAGCGGCGATCAATCTATGGAGACGTCGAGTTTTGGGGTTGAGGACTCACAGAAGGCGTGGATACGGGTACGTTCACGGCGTTTTCGGCTTTTGGCACGGCGGTCATGGGAGTCTGAACTCTCATTTGCGAGGTGGTGGTGTCGTTAGGCTCTTGTAGGTTGGCGTTAAACATCCGAAGGTCTGGTAGTTCAATGGTATCCTCCGCCTCTGGTGTGTTGATGTCGCGGAAGTGAAACTCTGACAGGACGGTAGAGTCGACAAACTCTTGTGCGTCGGAGTCGTCGGAGTCCGAGACAGTTGCTTTGCGGATCTCGACATCTGTTCGCGTAGTCGTCCTGCCAAGCTGTGTCGCGTTGGTCATGTCGACCTCTCGCACCCTTCGGTCGGCGGCCTGGGCATCTGGTTGGATGGTGGTGTGTTGAGATTCCGTTCCATGCAGTGCAGAGTGTGTTTGGGAAGCAGGGACAGAATCGACAGGAAGCCCCGATTTGGCGAGGTTGGTTTGGCGTTGCTGGATCCGCTGTACGGCCAGACTGAAGCCAAATTTGTCGGTGATCTCGTCGAACAAGATCCCAAGGCGCGCGTCGACTCTCGCCATGTGAGCTTCCGTGTCGCGCTCGATGGTGGCGGCATGGTCGGCCTCCAAGTCCCTGAGCTGGCCACCAACACCCATGATACTCTCCAGGAGGGCCTCTGAGTCTTCGCAGTCCGGGTGCGAGGCCATCCGCGCCCAGTCCTGCTTGGCCTTGTTCCTGAGAGCGTCCACCTGCTCTTGGTACAGACGACCGGGCGACTTCATGTCGTCCATGTCCCGGTTCCACTGCAGCACGCACTCCATCATAGCCCTGCCGATCTGAAGCGCCGTGGGGGGGTCCGGGTTGTCCATGGTGCCCCCAAAGAGCGCAGAGTGCGCTGGCACTGGAGAGTGAAGTCGAGAGATGAGGAGAGTCGAGAGTGTTCTGTTCGCTGAGCGCTCCTGCTCTTTCACAGGCCGTCAGAAGTGGGGTTGAGAATCGCCCATTCAGGCGGTCGCACGAAGGACCAATACGAAAAGGTCTGGGATTGACCAAATGAAACGACGGGAAAATAATTTGGTTTTATGTTGGCTGCTGACGGATACCGACAGCTTGGATCAGCCAAACACGCCCCTCTGATACGTGGTACATTGGCCTAATAGCCCACTGATTGGCCATCTGGTGATCGACCGACAAGGATACTTCAATACTCCTGCTTCAGGCGTAGCCAGCATCCAATCACGTCGGCTAGTCGCCGCCATGACGGGTGGTAGCAGGTCAGGTTGCCAGGCCAGTTTTGCTTTTGGCTTGCTCATGGTGATAAGTCACTTTGGCTCTTGAGTGAACATGTATGCCGTTCACAGGATGAATGCGAATCATTCAACGTTGCTGCCATAATTTCAATGCAACTAGGTAGGAAGACAAGTTGAAACGAATGCATTCCCATAATGCCAAGTACTTCGTCATAGATTCATACGCTCATACTCCAACATCTACCTGGGAACGGGAACAACCCACGTCAACCCTGTACCCCAACGCCACTATTGACGCCTGACAAGGAGCTTGGGTCAGCTAATGCAATCCAACGGAACTAGGAGGACTTAGAATGACAAGCCACCTAGTCCTACCTAGCCAGCCAACACAAGTTGGTTGTCCCCCTCCCCTTTCACGAATCTTGGCAATCACTCCCGGCTGGTACAACTCTTAACCCAGCGAGACACTGAAAGAAATTTTGTCTTCTGCGCATACACTTCTGTCTGCTCCATGCAATACCTAGTGGCGTACATTAGATCGGCACTGTTCCATTCTTAGGCAAATCTGAACAGTTGAGCTTAGCATTGACGGCGGGCCTAAGGCAGCATAGCTCACGACATGGGACGGCCTGTCATAGGTGATGCTGTATAACTTTTGAGCAATTAAGGACGCGTCTGTCGACAAGTGCCTCGTCGTAGTGGATTACGTGCAAACCAATAGTTACATCAAACGTGATATAAACCCTTGACATTCCCCTTCGTTTACTCCGCCGTCACAACAGCCTTACAATAAATCGTTTGTGTTGCTGCTGCGTCATTTAGTGTCGCCGGTCATATTCATGAACTGGGACTTTCTTTGAGTAATGAGATGATATGGAAGGCACTTGCGTTGGAAATAGTAGGGTGCAAACTGGCACCAAAGTCCACGGTGTTATCTTGGCTCAGTTTGACAGCGGAAAAGTTTAACTATCCATCCAAGCTGTTGGTTCCGGCTGGGAAACGCGCTCAGTGATGCCAGACTATACTCTTCATCGAGCCCTGAGTATCGGCTCAGGGGAGAAGATGGAGTCAGTTTACGGGGCTCGGGTTGTCCAGCCTGCTGAGAATACGCAAGCAACTGCTAGGTAGTTCTGGTTGCCCTAGACATGTAGAACTAAAAGAGGTCAACTAGTCTCGACTTTGACCGTTCGCATCATCATTCTGGATGAAATGATTAGGTATTTTGGGAGTGCGCCTGATGATAACTAAAGAAAGCTACCCTCTTCGTCCGTCAGTCTTTAGCCTTGTAGATAACCAAGACTTCATGTTCGTAGTCATCCTCGAAGCATGGGAGAATGATGAAGCTGGCGTCTCTGGCTTCGCACCGCGCAATGAACTCAGCTTTCTGGTGACTGACGCATGCCTCTGCCCGTTCGGCGTCAGGTGTGCCGAGTGGAAGATGTAGGCCGTGAAACATGTTTAATCGCATCTCTTCGCGCTGGCCATGACACCACTAGACAGTGAAACAGACTTGGCTGTCTTGAGAAGAGGGTTCTTCAATAGCCGTGCTCGGATACACGTTGCAGTCCATAATAAGATTAGATACACCATTGAAAAAGATAAATATCAGAGAGTCTGGTATACAGGAATAAAATAAGCGTTATGGTGAGATTTAAGAGGCGGACTGATTATGTTTGGCCGCGTCGAGAGCCCTATGTCGTCTCAACGATCCAGACATGTATTGAAGTTATCATCTTCTTGTTAGCCATGCAATGTGGTTATCCATCATGAGACTGGAAAGCCTGAGTACTTGAATGAAGGCAGCATTTACATCAGTGCTTCACATTCCCATCACAGATGAAATAATTGTTTCATCTCGCATGCTGAGCAGCTTCACAGGCTATGTGACTTATAGCTTTTAAGTCCTCTCAAGAGATAGCATCCCTAACAGAGGCCAGCGTCCACGCCCTAGGAGAGGGTGATAACGTACTAACGATGCAACACTTGAGCAGTACGTTGACGAAAACGCCGTATCAAATTCCGTGATCGTTTTAGCAGGAGTGTAGCAGGAGTTCAGGACTAGGTAGACTACCCAGGATCCCAGCACGAGAACCCAGATTTTGCTATTCATTAGAGCTATGCTCGTGTTTGTTTGTAAGTGAGGGGTTCCTTGGTCACCTGGCGTAGGGAGTCAAGCTTGATTGGGACGCGTGGGTGGGTATAGGCGATATTAGCCGGAATACTTCAACCCCCGCTTACCCTTTTCGACTGCGACTGTTCATAAGAATGGTCACATCGAGTGGACTCTTTACCTAGCCCTTGTCTTAGCCTTCAGGCACTTCTTGGAATTAACTAAAAGGTGACGTGCCCTTGTCTAGCCACGCTGGGAAAGACTAATTCTTACCCCGGATGCCCCATGTCTGTGGGGAGATCCATGGCCTGGCCCGGCTTATCTAGCCGATATGCCGTCTAATTCATTTCACTCCCTGTCAAGTTCAAAAAAAAAAAACCCTGCGATCGTACGGTCAAATATGATAGGCTTGGGAGGATGATCTTACTCTCTGTAGTTGGTTCTAGATGATGCTGATCAACGGCTGGCATTAACATAGATGCATTATAAACCAGGACACTAAACCTTCGTCCCGGAAATGAGCACCCTAATCTAACAACATTCGGCCCTGTTTCACCAGGTGAACTTTATGCTCCCACCACCCTGAGTTCATTTGTTCTAATCGGCCCCGGGAGGTACAAAGAGGAATGATCCCACCGGTCTTTGCGAGTTATATGTTTCCATTGGAATTCTCGACATGTCTGAGTTAGAGAGTTTTGCGATATTAAGCAGGGATTGCTTCGGGCCTCAGTTCCGGCCCAGCTAACTGACTTAATGGGGCTCGGCCCCAGTTCCCCCTTTAGGCTTTCCGGCAGCGCCGTGAGCTCCCTTCAAGCTATTGCCAAGTCATTTTCGTCGGAGCTTGATGTTCCATTTGCATGAGAAAGGTATGCTTTCCGGGTCTGAGCTGTCTGCGCAAACTCAAATTGATTCGCGGGAAATCAGAGTCACTTCGAGCAAGATCCAATTACCCGGTCAAGGGCATGTGAAGTATACGGCATTATTTTGGTCTAGTGGATTTGACGATCGGGTGTTAGTATAAAGGCAGGGCAATGCTACGCTGTTTAGCAACGACAAGGTGGCTCAATCGCATCCAACATCCTCACTCATCTCACGATGAAGTATCTCAAGTTCCTTGCCGCACTGGTGGCGCCTATTCAGGCTGCTACCAGCTGGGAAAATGTGCGCATTGGAGGTGGAGGTGGTTTTGTATCCGGCATCGTCTTCCACCCGACCGAGAAGGGCCTCGCATACGCAAGAACAGACATCGGCGGTATCTACAAGCTGAACAGCGACGACTCCTGGACACCAGTCACCGATGGAATTGCTGACAGCAGCAACTGGTAAGACCTTCTCTTCTTCATCCACAAGGACGTCCGCTCAGACTTACTTGATAGGCACAACTGGGGCGTTGACGCTCTTGCGCTTGACCCTCAAGACCCTAACGTCGTCTACGCGGCTGTGGGCATGTATACCAACAGCTGGGACCCCAGCAACGGCTCCATCATGAAGAGCACCAACAAAGGCGCCTCGTGGACCTTTACCGACTTGTCTTTCAAGGTCGGTGGCAACATGCCCGGCCGAGGCATGGGTGAACGCCTTGCAGTCGACCCTCAGAACTCCAACATTGTTTACTTTGGGGCCCGGAGCGGAAACGGACTGTGGAAGAGCACCAATGGCGGCCAGAGCTTTCAGAAGGTTACATCGTTCACGGCCGTTGGAACTTTTATCCCTGATCCCAGTGACACCTACGGATACAACAGCGATATTCAAGGCCTTGCCTTTATCGAATTCGATTCGACGTCTGGCAAGACCGGTGGCGCGACCTCGCGTATCTTTGTCGGAACCGCCGACAACATTACCGCATCTGTTTACGTTTCCGAGAATGCCGGCTCTACTTGGACTGCTGTAGAAGATCAGCCTGACACCTTCTTCCCGCACAAGTGCCGTCTTCAACCTGAGGAGAAAGCCTTGTATCTGACTTACTCAGACGGCACGGGTCCATATGATGGCACCCAGGGCGCTGTCTACCGCTATGATATTGAGTCAGGTGCATGGGACGACATCACGCCCGTGTCAGGAAGCTCGCTCTATTTCGGGTTTGGAGGTCTTGGAGTCGACATGCAAGAACCTGGAACCCTTGTTGTCGCAAGCTTGAACTCCTGGTGGCCCGATGCCCAGCTGTTCCGATCCACTGACTCTGGCGCTTCGTGGGACCCCATCTGGCAGTTTGGTTCCAGCGGAGCAGTTGAGCGCGACCATACCATGGATGTGAGCTTGGCGCCATGGATAAAGACCGACTTCCTCGACAACGACACGAAATGGCTGGGCTGGATGATCGAAAGCCTGGAGATTGATCCTCACGACAGTGACCATTGGCTGTATGGTACCGGACTGACCATCTACGGCGGGCACGATCTGACAAACTGGGGAACTTCTTCCAAGGTCACCACCAAGTCTCTCGCAGACGGTATCGAGGAGTACGCGGTCCAGGAAGTGAAGTCCGTCCCCGGAGGAACCGAACTCCTCGCCGCCGTTGCGGACGAATGTGGTTTCACCTTCCAGGACCAGTCCGACTTGGGAACTGCGCCCCAAGAAGCTTGGAACACACCATTATGGACCACCTCAAACAGCGTCGACTATGCCGGTAACAAGGTCAGCAATGTGGTCCGCGTTGGCAACTCGGCCGGAGACTACATGGTTGCCATGTCCAGCAATGGCGGTGATTCTTGGTACATCAACTACGCCACCGACACTTCAAAGTATGGCGGCGAAGTTGCTTACTCTGCCGACGCTGATACCATCCTTTGGTCATCTTCATCTCATGGAGTCGTTCGGTCCGCAAACAGCGCTTCCTTCTCTGCTGTTTCCAGTCTTCCCTCGAGTGCCGTCATTGCATCAGACAAGCGCGAAAATAAGTACTTCTACGCTGGTTCTGGTGGTACTTTCTACGTATCATCCAACACCGCCTCAAGCTTCTCGCAGGGCGGTGCGCTCAGCGGGGCCAGCTCTGTTCGTGACATCGAAGCACATCCCACAAAGGCAGGCGAGCTGTATGTCTCCACCGACGTTGGTATTTTCCACAGCACCAACTACGGATCTAGCTTCACCAAAGTGTCGACTGCGCTTACAGACACACATCGAATCTCACTAGGAAAAAGTTCATCTTCGACTTGGAACCTTTACGCCTTTGGTGATGGCAGTAACGGGGACAGACTGTATGGTAGCTCAGACGGGGGTTCTTCGTGGACTGATATCCAGGGCGACAGCCAGACTTTCGGCGCCATCGACGGGTGTCGCTTGGGAGGCAGCGCCAACGAGGCCAACTATGTCTACGTTGGAACAAATGGTCGCGGCGTTCTCTACGGTAAAGTCACACTCTCAGCCAGCACCGGTGGCGATTCAACCACAAAAGCGACGGAGCCTTCTACCACGACGGAGCCGGAGGAGCCCACGCCGGTATCAAGCGACGGTCCTGTCATCACAGAGACAGCCAGTCGTTACCAGCAGTGCGGCGGCGTGAGCTGGCCTGGACCGACGGTCTGTGAGGATTCTTACACCTGTACCAAACAGAACGACTACTACTGGCAGTGCCTGTAGGCCAGTAGTGGTGGATAGCTCTAGCCTGTCTTGACCCGTTTACAAGTTGCCTGACGATTGGCTTGTTGCGTTCGTTAGCCATTAAGTTACCCAAGCTAGTGGTTCTGTTACAAGATCCTGAAGGGAATTCCTCATATTGTCCTAGCGATACTTGGGGAGTGAGGGACTTATCAGTGGATGAATAGTGTCGTTGATGGATTAGGATCCAGAGCTTATTTCGCAAGCGGGGGACCGGCTTGTAATTCTGAAGTATTCTTCTTCTTCACTTAGTGTAAATATTAGGGAGTAAACTATCGCAAATTACGATGACTTGCCATATCTCACCAACCTTTACAATTAACATTTGGCTAGAGAAGAAAGAGTCATGATATTTAACCAAAACACGACATGAACCATCAAACGAGAACTTAATTTACAATAAACCATGCCTAAAATCTTCGTAATATATAGAAACATCTTCCAAATACAGTCGTCTTCAATCCTGACGTATTTGTACACATTTAATTCTTCAAAATTGTCCATACCACCCCCTAATATCTCTGTCGACTCCAGCGCGCTGCATCATCATATCTTGGAACGGTTTCCCCAGTATCAAACTGCGCTGAAAGTGCTCAGTCACCTCAAATTGTACTGTGAGGGCCGGCTTGTGCGGCGTTTCAAGCTCGCTGTCCATCCAGTCAAGTGTTACCTTTCCCTGGCTCAACTCTGGTTCTCCTTTTCCAAAATCCAACAGAACTGACTCATCCTTGGACGGAGGCGAAATCTCCAATCCCAGCTTTACCACCTGAGGGAGAGAGATGATGTTTCCTTCCAGTTCTTCAACGATAACGGCGGTGCCATTCGTTGTGCGACCATTCGGAGATCTCACATATCCGCTTCTGCTCCCCTTCCAGGAGCTCACATTCGCCCTTAGAACTTTGGTGGCCGGTGGGTCTCCATTGGGACGCTCAGGAACGCGCTGCCTGGTATCGTCTGTCCACGACTCATGGGTTGAAGGAGTATATCTTCCACTGTGTCTTGAGGTTGTCGACGTCGGGAGAGGATCACCAATATCCTAGAAGCATGTTGATTGAGCCATGGCCAGGGAACAAAGACTTTATAGTCCGTTTTAGACGAACATTGTATTCACTTACTGAAGACTCAAATGACAGGTTCGAGAGCTTGGTACTCCTGGGGACAGTGCCGTTTTTAATCATACTCCGGCCGAGATCGGAAAGGGCTTGATGACTTCCCCTGTGATTGACAGACTCCGTTGAATTCAGCGACTGAATGGGAGGCATAGTAGCTCGCGAGATTTGATCCTGTAAGATTTCGATAGTTCCGAGTTGACTGTTGATGATTCGTTTCAACCGTTTTCTAGTTGTACAGTATCAGTGGATCAACAAACGGGGACCTGGGCATGGAGCGGTACCTATTCACGTACATATCTGCTTTTAGCCCTTTGCGATCCTCTTTTGCATCCAAAGGCATGTTTTCCATTGCCAATTTCGATATTTCAACATCCACAATCATCAAAATCAGGCTGATGCTCGTTTTAAGATACTCCATCTCAGGAAATAGCCTCCTGATTGAGCTCTTCTGGAACATCCACTTGACCATCGTCACAATAGTATACCTGCTCCTCATATTCCCTCTTACTCTCCTGGTAGCCTCACGCAGACGTTTGTTGATGCCCCGGGATTCTGCCGCTATGCTGTCGAGTATTTGGTGGCTGCATATGTAGACGAGAACAGAGGAGTCGTTGTGCCTCCTGCAGTGTCCATCGAGGGCGATCTGGGCCACCCCAACCGTTTGCGAGAAGGTTCGAGACGAGTTTGCGAAGCTTTCAATAGATTCCCTCGCAGCGCCTGCTCCCTGTGAGATCTCGTACAGGGCCCGTGAGAATCTGTCGGCATAGCGTGCAAGTTGGAGAAGGGCCGTGAGGCTGGCCACTAAACTTAGAGGGTCCGCCATTTGAAGTAAAAAGTCTTCAAGCCCATCCGCAAAGATTCAAAGATTCAGCTTGAAATAGTAGTGCAGGTATTCCTCAAAACGATGAGGCTGAGCAGCAATAGACAATCTGCCTTGAGCAAAGGCAGCCGGGCTGTGGCAGTCCATGATTCCATGAGATTCCATATCCAAGACTTGCTGCATCTTCCAAATATCCCATTCGCCGAGTTTGCAACCACTACAGCTACACGTCTCGCATGACTGGGTGACATGCAGGCCGTCTGCATGTCGTTTCCCGCTTTGGGGTAGAGATACAACCAGGCTTCAAGAACCACCACTCACAGTTGAGGGCGAACGCATGGGCTTACTTGCATTCATATGTCCTTTTTATTCACATGTGAAAATTAAACCTCAAAGTAATTTCAGACCTCCCATGATTTTGAAGGTATCGGTTGTTTCCTGTCACACGGAATCAGTGTTGTTTAATGTTAACAACAGTGCTGTGTTGCTGAGATACAATGTTGATTAGGATTCGAGGGTCCCAGTAAACCAGGCAGGAACTGCGGCAAATGTGCTGCAGTTATCATAGATGCAGCCAGTTTTCCATCGAGAATTCCATTGCTAGTAGCCGAATTTCACAATGAATCTCAGTCGAAGTCCCAGATTACTCGAAATTGTGTCGAGGGCGTTGTGGCGAAGAAACCTACTACCCAGCCAGTTGTTACAATACCAACCTGATGTTTACATCTTCTGAAAGGCATCGAGTGCAAAATAATTAATCATTACATAGTCTAGGTACGTGCTATATATTTACTTTTGTTTTTTCCTGTTGAAATATTAGATAGATCAAAATATACGGCAAGTTCTTCATTCTGCCGTGTTGCTCTTAGTAACTTAAATATTATGAGGTCCTAGTGAAATGGTTCCCATTAATCCCGCGCCAGGGAAATATTGTATATCTTGTGTTTGTGAATTTCATGCGAGCTTGCTATTACTAGAAGCTCAACTCTTGATCTGTTAACGAACAATCAGGAACCATAAGGTAAACTGTAGAAACCATCAAGCCAAAAAGTGGCAACATTTTCACCCGTCACAATTCATAGCGTCGTAGCACTTGTACTGGAGGCACCGTCACGACCTCTGTACTCTTCATCTTTCCACCTCTATACGCATAGGTAAACGTCCAGCCACTCCCAGCCGCGCCGTGCTCGCCTTTGTTATCGACAACGACGATACCGCTCGAAACGTCTGGATATTTCCTCACCATCCTGAGAACAGCATCTCCTGCAGCCTCAGCAGGCGACATGCCCCGTCTCAGATTTTCGACCGCTTGGTAGCAAGGCAGAAACCTCATCATGATATCGCCATCACCAGTGGCGCCACAGCCACCGACATCCCCGTCAACGTATGAGCCGCTCCCGGTAATCGGTCCATCGCCTACCCGGCCCGGGATCTTGTGCGAGGCGCCGTTTGTGGTTGTTCCTGCGGCCATGGTTCCGTTGGCGTGTAGCGCGATAATAGAGAGTGTGTCATGGGATGCTTGGCCATTGTGTCCACTAATACCACCTCCGGTTTGTGGCAAATACGGACCGCATGATGAAGATGAGTTAGGACTAACATTGAGTCGATAGTTGGGTTGGCACTGTGCTGCCTTCCATTCCAAGCACTGTTTAGCCGATGCTTCTGTTGTCAAGTTCTCAGCTTTAAAGCCGTTCTGAATCGCAAAGTCCGTGGCGAAGTCTCCAGCCAGCATTGTATGCGTGGTGTACTCGAGGACGTGCCGCGCAACGGAGATGGCATTTCGTACTCTCCGAAGTGCAGCGACAGCGCCTGACTTCATCGTTGTTCCATCCATGATCATCGCATCAAGTGTCGTCTCGCAGTTCTCATCCGGAGAACCCCCGTAGCCAACACTGCCGTCGCATTGGTTGTGCTCGCAGGTAATGCATCCGATCTCAACGGCATCGAGGGCAGAGACTGTGTCTCGTTGCAAAGCGAAAAAGGCAGCGTCTGTCGCAGCTGTAAAGTCTCCCCCCCACGTGTTGATGACCATTGGAAACCCGGGCGAGGGACTTCCAAGGCCAGGGGATCCCAGTAGGAGGAATGGCAGAACAAGTGAAACGCGAGACATCGTGAGAGGGGACAAGCAATGGTAGTAAAGTGCGACTTAGACTGGGTAGATCAGATAAATGAGTGTACGAGATTCATTCATGGGAGCTTGTGGAGACTTGATTCGATCAGCTTGACGGATCCATATCTGGAAGGTCGTTGCAAGCGCTGACTGATAACAGTTCCAAGTTGAAGCAGGGATGAACCCGACTGAAAAGCTTGCGTTCCAATCATTTCAGCCCCGACTGAAAGCACGTGAACTCGCAGGGCTTATTTAAGCCCTGGACAACCCCTCACCCGCCAAGTTTTTCTTTCCCTTGTTATTACCGCCTCTCTGTCTAAGTACGCTGTTTAATCAAGCTGAAAAGCACCGCATCTACAGACAGAACAAGGCAATTGGGGCTCCAATAGAGATAGACACAAAGAATTAAATCTGCGCTGCGCCCATTACATGCTATAAAATGGAACCAGCTGCACCTGCACTCACTGATGATCAATCCATTCTAGACACGGTCGCGGGCTTTTTGAAGACAACGATTGATGTCTCTCGAGTCGCTGTCGCGTTCCATCAAGTTGACTCGTCATCTGAGTCGATAGCTTCAGGCCATGACTTGGTACGCTATGCCGATGCTTTGTCTTCCTCCATCAAGCAAATGACAAAGCTTGTACAGGCAGATGCAAATTCTGCAAAGAATGCCTCTCACCTACTTCATGCTTGTTTCAAAGTTGGACAAGACGTCTCTGTGCATCTAGAGCGTGCGGGACCATCGTGGTCGGAGAATGATGCCAGCCAAGTCGATGCTGCCAAGTTCTGTGCCCTTTGGCCTCGCGAGAATGTCGTTGCTCTTAGTTCACGCCTGTCGGAACTCATTCAACGATGGAAAGAATTCCAGTCACGATACGGGTATGTCTTCGCCGTTGTTTCTTGCATCAACCCTTACTCTGGTTAACATCAGTACCACCAGGAACGCCGACTTTAGCCTCGCGGAAACTCTACCTTTATCTCTACTGTCTCTTCGCGACGAAACTCCCAGCAAAGACATCGAATCTTCTATGGCAGTTGCTGATGATTCGATGAGCGTGGAAGGTTCGAAGCCTCTTTTGAAGGATAGTCTGAACAACGTCCCAGTCAAGACCGGAGCTGGATTGAGACTAGCTTCCGTCGGGCTCATCAACGACTTCCTTCTCGAAACTCTCGCCTACAAGAGCATGCTTGATCGTGAAGACGAAGTCACAGAAGCGCACGGCCAGACTTTGGAGTGGATCTTCGACAAAACCGTGCTGAGCGACAAACATCAGAATGATTTCAGCAACCAGTTCACAGCATGGCTGAGAACGCCAAACCTTGGCTCAATCTACTGGATCACCGGCAAACCAGGGTCGGGCAAGTCGACGTTGATGAGGTTCCTCTCTCAGCACCCCATTTCCAGGGACTACCTACAGCATTGGGCAGGAGATCGCCCGGTCTGTACAGCCGGTTTCTTCTTTTGGACCAGTGGCTCTCAGGAACAAAGATCTCAGACGGGGTTGTTGCGCTATCTTCTTCATCAACTGCTTTCTGTCAACTCGGAATTGATGCCCTCTGCGTTTCCAGAACTGTGGCACAGATTGCGGCACATGACTACCAAGGAGAGAATCAACCTTTCTCTGGAATGGACTGTATCGGACTTGATGGCTGCGTTCCATGCGCTTCTAGACGCGGCACTTCCGCGCATGAACATTTGCCTGTTCATCGATGGGCTTGACGAGTTCGACGGCGACCACAACAGCATAGTCGACTTCTTCAAGACCATTTCCGCCGGAGAAAACGGCCAAGCTATCAAGATGTGTCTCTCGTCACGCCCGTGGGCTGTCTTCGAAGGCGCTTTCCAAGCCAGTGTCCCGAACGCACGTCTCCAGGATCTCACTTACGAAGACATGCACCGATACGCCAAAGACCAGCTGAGACGGAATACAGCGATTCGAAGAATGTTCAGGAATAGCGCAGACTCAGGTCTCAGCTTGGTTGAGGGCATAGTGCAACGAGCTGATGGGGTCTTTCTTTGGGTGAGGCTTGCGGTCGAGAGGATGTTAAGCCGCATTCAGAATGGTGATGACATGAACGACATGCAGAACATGTTGGAGAGCTTCCCGGGTGAGCTTGACGGGTTCTTCAACAAACTAGTCTTCGAAGACCAAGACGAGGCGCAGATTTTGGACGCTGCAGCGATCTTCCGGCTCATGTGTGCACGAGAACTTGTGACCGATTTCATCAAAGACGAGGCGTCAGCCTCTCTGACGGTATGGGAGCTTGCATTCTCGCTCAACGAAAACGACGACGTACCAGCTCTCGAGCGCGAAGTTGAAGAAGCCACAGACGAAGAGATTGTATCTCGGTGTGAAAAAACAGCAGTCCACGTTCTAAGTCGCTTCTCTGGACTTTTGACTCTCCATCGACAACGCAGGCTCGGTAATCTTCGGACGAGGTTTACCAATGGGCATGGCCGGGTTGATGATGCACGAAACCTTGCGGATCACAGGGTCAAGTACATCCACCGAACTGTGCGCGACTGGCTCATGAGTCCCACCGGGGCACACAACCGGCTGCAGAACATGACCGACGTGTCGTTTGATCCGCATATTCGCCTACTGAGATCCTACGTGCTGCGACTCAAACACCCGCTGGAGGAGGTTGAGCATCACCGAAGGCTGGATGAGTGGTATCCGGACATTGCCCTTGTCATGTCCCACGCGAGATACATCGCCCACGACCCGAAGCGTCTTCAAGGTCCGTTGCTGGATGCCATGAACAACACCCTGTCGTGGTACTGGTTGACGAAGTCCTCGGACCCGTTTGATCACTGGGCGAGAAACTCGTTTGGCTCGTATGAAGTGCGCATGAAGGCTCCTCCTATCCGTCGCCCCTTTTTGTTTCTTGCCGTCAAGTTCGGCTTAACTATGTATGTTTGTGGGGAGCTTGACTCTCAGCATGTGTCTGAGGTGGGCCGAACATTCAGAAGTTATCTCAACTTATTCCAGCTAGCTTAATTGACTAACTGTAATTTACCGCAGCAGAGCCAGCCCGAAGATGATGAATTGGAGGACGACACTGAAGACGATCGGCGCCCGGCGCCGCTGTTGTCTTACGCAACAGAATTCCTCTGCTCTCGAAACAAGACCATATTCCCACTTTCAGACCCCCGTCTCGTGGAGTATCTCCTCAAACACCCCTCAAATTCCAACCCAGGGCCTAATGAGCAATACACTGGCTTCGATACTCTCAAGCCAACGACCCCTTGGCTCTCTTTACTCCGCCATCTACGCACTGCCCGTCGAAGGGGATGGATCGAGCACTACGACGTTGATCCGCAGGGTACAGAGCGATGGGCCCGGATTGTTCGCCTTTTTATTGAAACAGGCGGTGCAGATGCGGATGCCGTGGTGTTGAAGGATGCTTGGGACCCGGAAATTACGGCGGTGAGTGTTTTTGAATTGTTGGAAGAGACGTATGGGGCGGTTGAAGTGCGAGACATCAAGGCTCTCTTGAAAGAAAGGCAGCACGGGTCCTGATAGGGGTTCCATTGGATCTGTTAGATCCATCACTATCGTATTCAAGAAGTTGTCTAGACTAGTAACTGTATCCAAGAAACTTCAGTCACTACCGAATAGTTAACCTCCTTATTTCAATATCCTGACCTGCGATTCACTTTGTTAATGAGATCCCGCCCCTCACTCAACCTCTCAAGGTTCAACCTAAAGATATCCAACACGCGCTGGTAATACGCATTCGACGCGCCACTAATATGGGGCGTGATGGTGACGTTCTTCGCCTTGAACAGCGGATGGCCATCGGGCAGCGGCTCGGGGTCCGTGACGTCGAGAGCCGCACCGCGAATAAGCCCGGTGTCAAGCGCCTCGATGATGTCGTCCGTGTTGACGATAGGCCCGCGCGCAATGTTAGACACGTAGGTGCGCTTCTTGGACAGGACCTCGAACTCGGGCTTGGAAATTAGGTTGCGCGTCTTGTCGGTGAGCGGCACGGCGATGACGAGCAGGTCCAGGCCTGATCCGAGGAACTCGTGGATATCGGCCGTGGAGCCGCCCGAGAACCACTTGCTCGGGAGGACGCCGTCGGGGTCGCCGAGGCCGGCGGGCGAGTACGAGTGGTCTTTCCGGGATTCAGGCGTGGTGCGTGGGTTCAGGGTGTAGGCGTGGACGTCCATGCCCATGGCCTTGGCGACGCGGGCGGTCTGGCGGCCGATGCTGCCGTATCCAAGGATCCCGCTGTGGAACGTGTTAGATATGTTCTTTGGTTGAGTGTTGAGGTTTGACTTACACTCGCTTGCCGACTGCGTCCTCCGAGTTTTCAGGGTTGTCTGCGATGCGCTTCCATTTTTCCTCTTTCTGGAACTCGTAATATGCCGGTACTTTGAAGTTTTAGTGATCACTCAGAGCCATTGGAAAGTCGTGTTGTGAATTTACAATGGTGTTGGAATGAGAGGAAAGTGGTAATGATCCATTCAGAAATCTGGGGCCTACGATAATAGCATCAGTATGTTGACACCACTGGATCCCACGGTCAAGGAGCACCTCACCCGTGAACCCCATTCGCCGTACAGAACGGGATCTTCGTCTCTGAGAAGAGAGGCTTGGGAAGGATGTGGTTGGCGCCAGCACTGGTGAGCTGGACATATTTGAGGTGAGGAGCCTGTTCAACCGCTGGGAGCACCGTGGACGTGAGGAACAAGGTCGTATCCTTCCACTCCTCCTCATCAAAGTCGCCGCCAATCTTTTCTTTGCCCCAGGGAACCTCGTACAGTTGTAGTTTGAGATCAGGGAACTGCTTGCGAATAGCCTCAATTGACGCGGCCGGCGCAGCGTGGGTGGTGATGATGATGGCCTTGTGCCCCTTGAGGGTCTTGTTGGTGCTTACCCTGACCAACGTCATGATGAAGCCGTGTTTCTTTTTACTTGGTTAAATGTGTTCACGGAATGACGCTGAAATGGTCTGGGTTTAAAGGCTGTGATAGCTCCAACCTGGGGAATGAGGAGGCCTTATCAAGATGACAAATCGGGATCATGGCCAGGCCGGGGTTTGGCGCGAATGTGGGGCAAAGTGACGCCTTGAAGAATGTCGCATCGCCAGTGGATGGATGGGGTAGTTTCTCTCAATTTGGTGCGAATGTTGTCATTGTGGGAGTGGGATGTGGGATAAGTGACGGCTTTGAGTTGTTTACAGGGACTACTGACGGGTGATAATAACAGGGTGGTCTATCTTAGGCACAATTGCAATTTGGTTGCACTTTGATCGGTCGTTCTGATGCATGTACCTAGGCCTACACTATATAAAGCACCGAGGCCGTTTAATCCAATGGCCATTGACTCAGCCACCACCAAAACCTCAGGGATGGCGTGGGCTTTCCAGTGGGCGTCCTCCACGCGACACCACTGAACGAGCCACGGACGCTGCAGCCTGGAGTCAGCCCACAGCGAGGCTTCCACAGGTTCGAGCTTGACAATGACCACGAGAGCCAACTTCAGCCGCACTCTTGGCGCGCGAGCTTCAAATATAGATGGCATTGGCCTCACTTCAATTGACGACACCGGAAGCTGCTCCTCACTGGTCACTGCTATCTTCGCCTTGTCGCCTACCGAATCATCACTCCCAAATCACCCCTACGTCATCGCTCATGGGCGCTGAAACCATCCCGAGTCCGTCGCCAGCTCCTCCTGCGCCGGGTTTCTTCTCCCACACTGTCCCGGTGTACACAGAATCCGACGATGGCCAGCTCTTCGCACGCATCGAGAGGGCCGAGGCCCTGAAGCTTCCGATCCTCCACGCTCCCGAGTACGACCTTTGGCGTCATCGCCTGAACGCCGATCCGCCCTCGCCCGAAGACGAAGCCTCCCACGTCGCCCGTGACATCGTCAGCGCCTTCTTCAACGCCATCGACGTCGGCCACGATGATGTCGTGCGCGACTTCGTCTCCCGCGGCCTCGTGTCGCCGGACACCACCAACGAGCGCAAGGAGACGCCGCTTCTCGCCGCCGTGCGCGCTGGCAAAACCCCCATGGTCAGTACGCTCGTCGCCCTAGGCGCCATCGTGGACGCCTTTGGTCGCTCGCCGGCTTCTGCCAAGCTAGCCACCGAGCTCCCCGACCGCACGCCGTTGCAGCTGGCCGCCGAGCAGGGCCACCTCGCCCTCGTCAGGGTTCTAATGGAGGACTACGGCGCGGATGACAGCCTGATTGCCCCCGACGGCTCCATGGCGCTGCGACTAGCCGCCATAAACGGCCATCGCGAGGTTGTCGAGTACCTCCCCGCCCGGCGGGGCGGCTCGTGGCTGCGGTGGAAGACGGCGCACGCGGCAGAGATGAAGCGCGTGCGCCGAGCGTTGAAGAACATCGCCCAGTTCATACGGATCCTAGTCTGGGATATTCCCAAGTGGATGGTTTACGATATGCCCGTCGAGATCGGCAAAGAGGTGTGGCGGCGTCGCCATCGAGCTGCCGCGTGGTGTAAGAAGCTGCCGTCGCGCGTGAAACGGTTCACCCTGGAACTGCCCACCCGAGTAAAGCACGGCGCTCAGAATGTCTGGAAGGGCGTCAAGAAGATCCCTGATTTCTTGAAGAGGGCAGCTCTAGCGCTTTGGAGGTTCATCAAAGCAATCCCCGGCGCTATCAAGACCCTTCTCCTATGGGTAAGCCAAGGAGTCAAGAGTGTGGGTAAGGCCATCTTCAACGTGCTCGCCCGATTAGCCTCGCTGCTGCACACGGCTATCTCCGCCGTGCTCTCCTTCTTCCGCAGCATTACCCTCAAGGATATCTGGGACGGCTTCTGCTACGTGCTCCGGGCCATCTTCATCGACGTCCCGAAGGCCATTTTCGACGTCCTCGTGTCGTTCGGTCGAAGGACGCTCCAGATGATGGAAGGATTGTTTGGCTGTATGGGGTGGGTATTGTGGTACATTGGCGCCGGGATCGTGTCCTTCTTCACCTACCTTCCGCGGATGGTCTTGCGCTGCCTGGCGGCCATTGGACGATCCATCCATCGCGCGTTCCAGGAGGTGATGGCGTATCTGGATCCCAAGCGGATGTAATAGGAAGGTCACGAAGCTTTGGAAACTTGGTTGTATTTGTGTTCTGGTATGGAAGAGGGCCGTTTGAGAATGGTCCCTAGTGGAGGGTAAGCCGCTTGTGAATTGTAGCTGACTGTCCGAGAAGTCGAACATGTACACAGTGTATGAGTTAATGTATTGAAGCTCTTTTCTCGTCTCGTTTCTCTCGGCGTACAGCCGAGTTAGCTGACCGTCGCATCGCCATGTCGCCGTGAGACCCTCGGGTACTATAAGCCGCCCGTTGGTCGTGTTGAGTTCAGCCGAATGCACCCTAGGCTCTCGCGAGGAGTAGCAGAATGACCGCTTTCTTAAATCGATGACCCAGATCAGTTGGCATCCTCAAAGTGTCTGCGCGCCAAGCCTGCTGCTCGTCGTCGTCGATCCCGGTGCCACGTGTGCTTGGTCTCCCGTTCATAGTTCGGTAACTGCTAATTCTTCCTCATCAGCGGCGGGAAATTTGCCTACTATTCAATAAGCGCCCTTCTATGAAGCATTCCTCAAGAAACTCAGACCTTTTACGAAGCTACTACTATTGTTACCGAGCTGCTACTACTAACATCGAGTATGATCCAAAATGCCAGGGTAGCAAACCACCCCTCTCAGAGCAAATCCTCCCCAAGATACCGAAACCGTGTACGAGGCCGTTTCCACTGTCACTAAGTACGGTCTAGATGTCGCTATCACAGAAATTCTTTAAGGGTATTAAGACCTCGACCCTCACCCTTACGACGTTTTATTGTACCGTGGATACATCCACGGCGATGATTCCGACTTCGTTTCGCACCCTCGACATCATCGGGGTTGACTATCCCACAACCATCACGGAGTTTCCTCTGGTCGCCACGATATTGACAGCTCTAGTAGTAACTACAGAATTTCCGAATAAGCCTAGGTCGACGGCGTTTGGCAATAACCACTTCCAATCGCTTGCTCATGTCTTGTCAAATGCCGTCCATGCAAACGGGCCGCAAAGATGGACAGCATTTACAAGCACACCATTGCTTTGACACTCCCATTCACAGCCATACCCACGATCCTCAGCACCTCTACTAAAACGGTCCTTGCCAATAATTATACTCTTGTCCAGAATTATACTCACCCGGGGTGTCACACAGACGGCAGAGGTTATTCCCATCGCGGACACCACTGTTACTCACGTCTCGATGGGGATACCACAGAGGCCACCACAGAAGTCAGCTTCACCGACCGTGAGACCGTCTACGGCGTTTCCACTATGTCTATTCAGCTAGACCTAGCCGCGTCTCCTCGCAGCCCTGCGTCAAGGACAGCTCAAGCGAGTCTCCAGCCTCGCAATAGACTTTCCTACCGTCCGGCTCGCAACCCTTGCGGCCTAGGCTGAAGGTAGATTTATTAGGTGATTTACTCTCTACCCTTTCCAATGGGGTTCAGAGAAGCGCCGTAGTCCAGCGGTCAGGTCAGTCTATTCCCTCAAGAGGAGGAAGGGGTTCGAATCGATGCTCGACGACACTCATACCGACCGACGACGACAACGACGACCAGGACCGGGGCCGGACCGGGACCAGGACTGGATCTGGACCAGGACTGGATCTGGATACATTGTATAAGCGTGACCGCTTGAATCCGAACAAGGATAACATGTTTTTTTTTTCTTGTCTAATCTTCTAAGATGAACATAAGACGATCAAGACAAGTCGTCTTTTCATAGCAAAAAATGTTGTCTCGACGGGGACGCTGCGCAACAATATGAAGGCAAGGTTTACCGGCTGACTCAGCCTGTCGAGGGAGGTGCACCTGGACAGCCGTTGTAATTTTCAGGAGTAGTATAGGTACTTTGCTGTCCCGGTATTTAAGTAGAGAGTCTTCCAGTTGGATCTTTTCGTCAACCTTAATCGCGACATGTCAATGCAGCCGATTAATAGCAATGACACCCATGATTGTTGACCTGACCGGGCTATAGAAACAGCCCTGGCACTAAAGAGCCAAGCATCCCTCCCTCCTCTTCTACGTATTGAGTACATCCCTTTCAACTACTAATAACAAACGCAACCGTGGAATTGCAATACTGACATTTTATATGAGTCACAAAACACTCTTTCATAATTAACTCTTTCAAAAAGCGGTCTTAGTCATAATGTTTCTTGTGCAGCGCATCCCAAAAGCTGTCAAAATCGAACTTGAGACTTCTCCTCACAAACCTCTATAGCTTCTGGTCAAGAATCACGAATCGGGCTCCGTGTAATGCTATTTCCGCGACGAAGTTCGCGTATTAAACCACGGCACTGCACGCTCCTTTCGTCATGACCAAAATAATAGCCCTGTTGAGAGTTTACTCACTGCTGACTCGCTAAGTCAGGAGTGAAATCCATCCATAGACACATAAATCCGGATCAAACCTGCATATGGCCTAAGATCCCATTGGTGGACCTATTTATCCTGTTCCAAACACCATAACACCGCTGCTAAGTAATTATGCAAGCAGACATGGTTCCTTGCATGGATGTCGCTGGTCAGAAACGCCGGGAATCGCCACTTTATCAACTGATCCCCCGTTTCATCTTGACAGGACGACCGAGGATGCGCCCATGTTCAGGAGAAAGGACTGACAAGACCTGGCGATGTGGCCAAGGTTGCTGTGAGGCTGCCCTCGCTTCTCCCAGAATCAGACGCCCAACGTAGTCTGGTCACCTCACATCACGGGAGAAACAGCACCATGTGTCGTGATGCTGGTATTGTTATAGTTGTTGATTCAGCTCGCTTCGACGTCTTGCAATGTATAAAACAGATAGGCATGGCAACTCAAAAACATTCACTTCGCGCAATGGAGATCTCAGAGTTTGGCAGTTCCAAAAGGTGGTGCTTCGCTTTTTTTCTAAAGGCGAGGTCATATATACAGCAGAAAATTCAATAACCACTCCCGCCTAAAAGGTAAGGCTTCCTTGCATCAAAGCCACACGCTCTACGTGTTTCTTCAGTACTCGTGGGAGTCTCGGGGCTTCTCGCCCTTCTAACTTAGACGCGGATGGGGGCAACGTTGCGGCTGCGGACGTCGCGGGCGTGCTGGCGGACCTTCTTGCTGCGCTTGGTCTTGCGGCGGCTGCTGCAGCCAGAGCCGGAGCCAGAGCTAGGGGTGGCAGTGGGAGTAGCAGTGGGAGCGGCGGCCTCGATCGAGGTGGTGTCAATGACGATGGGAGCAGCGGACTCTGAGACAGCCTTGGTGGCAGAGGCAACGGGAGCCTCGGTGGTAGCGGCAGCAGCCTCGGTGGTAGCGGCGGCAGCGGCAGAAGTGACAGCAGCAGCGGCCGTGGTGGCAGCAGCGGCCGTGGTCTTCACAGCGGAAGCAGCACCAGTGGCCTTAGCAGTGCCAGTGGTGGGGTCGGCGCTGCTGGCGATGGAAGAGATGACCTGCTCAGCCTCGGTGGCACCAGCGATCAGGGTAGGACCAGGGATGGGGTAGTCGGTGAGGGTAGTGTAGATGTTGAAGAGGATACCAGCGTCGTCGGCGTTGTAGAGCTCAGTGCCGAGAACACCCTCGGGCTCGTCAGTACCGGAGCCAGTGATCTCCAGGTTGAAGCACTGGGGGTAGTTCTGGGCACCATCCTCCTGGCCACCGGAGTGGAGGGCAATGATCTCGTGGCGGAGCACGTAGAAGCCGGGCTTGATGCCTGTGGGAATCTGGACCATCCAGCCGATGCCGTTCTCGAGGAGCTCGTCGGCGGCGTAGGTACCGGGGCTGCTGGTTCCGTCGATCAGACCCTTCTCGCCGATCTTGAAGAACTTGAGCTCGGTCTTCTCGACAGTCTCGCAGCCAGCGTCACCGCAAGAAGCAAGGTAGTCGAGGACGGGGCCCTTGTGGGACTCGGGCCAGGTGTCCCACTGGAGGTAGATGCTGTCACCAGCGGCAACGGCAGCGTGGCCCTTGGCGTTGACGGCGTTCTTGTGGCAGATGATGTCGGCATCACCGTAGGCGGAGGGAGCAACGAAGCCGTTGTCAGTGGCATCTTGAGCCCAGCCGACAACGACGGGAGGGTCGCTGGAGTAGGGCAGGGTGAAGACATCGTAACCGGCGTACGAGGCGCCGTTGATGACAATGTTGTTGACGTGACCGTGGGCGGCGACGGTGGCGGCACCGGCCAGCATGGGAAGGAGAGTCTTGAAGGAAGGCATGTTTGCGAGTGTTGAGATTGTGAGTGAGTCGGGTAACTTGAAGAATCTGTAGAAGTTTGTGCGGTGGTGAATGAGTGCGTGATGATCCGACTAGCGGGTTGAGAGAATGAAACGACTTCAGTCAATGAAGCGAATGAATGGAATGGAAAGAAAGCAAGACCTCAAGGAGGGAAAAGGGAGTGGAACTGAAAGCTGCTGGAATAAGCCTGAAGAGAAAAGAGAAAGGGAGAAGACGTGGATGGCAGAGTTGTCTTATATCTCGTTTCTCTGGGCCTCTCTGCTTCTCGCCCCTGTCACCAGCTGTCAGACATCCTTGCGCAAAGCGACGAAAAGAGCCGCATCTGGGACGCCCAGGTCTGCAAACGGGTCAGTCCTCGATTCTGGGTCTCTGGGTTGTCGGGATGAGATACCGTGAAGGGATAGCGGCCGGTGTGCCACACCGTTTCAGCATCCCGATGGGCCGGCCAAGACACAGGTATAGTTGGTCGGTATTATCGAGGCATCCCAGACAAATTCCAGGAAGGGTATTGGACATGGACGCCTCGTTTCCCACGCGACAAAGCCAAGACGACAAGGTCGAAACTTGGATGTCCAGAAGTGAGCATTGATTTCCGAAGCTCAGGCCAGAGCATCCAGACCCTAAGCTGGATCTTGCTCCGCGTACGAAGTATTCGTATAATGGAACTCTTCCATCCACGATCTCGCCTGTGCGTCCCGTGGCGCCAAGGAAGTCAATATGCGAAAATAAGAAAAGGGACGTTTGCTTCGTCTGCAGGCGAGTTCATCCCATGTTGGCAAAGGTCGACGCTGGTTGGGCAGCGTTCAACCAGGGATGCATCTCCGGAGTGGTCGTCGTTTGGCGAGTGCAGTTGTACCTGAAACTAGAGGGATGCGGCGACCGGGGTATTGCGGGCGGGAGATGATGGAGATCCATGAACGAGATGGATCTTACAGATAGATGGATGCGCTCGGTTACGGTAAGCAGATGCCTTGGGCCTTAGGCGTCACGCAGTTGTCAGCAGCGGGATGACAGTGGAGGGTGTGGCGGGTACCTTGCAGCGCGTCTCAGCGGGGCCCTCCACTAGCTCCACCGCCTCTCCGGGTGAGAGCCCTGTGAGTGCCCTGTGCGGTCCCGCTGGGAGTCGTCTCTGGTACCCACGTCCCCTGTAGGCGGTTCCTGTGGGTTTCCAACCGGTGGGCTTGTCAGGGCCTATTTTTCCGCTGGACACTTTGCCCGCCTCTTCCACGCCTTTGTTTGAGGCCCCTGCGGTTGGCGAGTTTGCTCAATTTCTCTGACTGACTCGTGGACCGTGTGTGC
Source organism: Neonectria punicea (assembly GCA_037954315.1). NCBI lineage: Eukaryota > Fungi > Ascomycota > Sordariomycetes > Hypocreales > Nectriaceae > Neonectria > Neonectria punicea. Next base: position 51,756 of record JAZAVJ010000187.1, on the reverse strand, counting down.
TGAATGGTTGTGATAGGGGCTGTTCCCTGAAGAGGTGCGGCTAAGTGGAACGGATTTGATGGCAACCAACTGACCTCACAACAACGACTCCAACAGAAAAGATCTCTATTGCGAGAACGTGATTCTGACAGATGTCACTTCACAGACAACCCAGTCCAATAGTCACACAAATATGTCGAGAGTGTTCCAACAACACGTGGTGAACCCCCCTCATCCCTGAGTCACTCCCCGATGAAACAGTCGCGAATCAAATAATGGAGGGGCGGCTGACCTACACACGATCACACCGCAAGATCCAAGACGATCGCGAATCTTTTGACACTTTGCGAGATCGAAAAGATGGAAACACCCCGAGACGTTTTTGACGTTTAACGGTTCGGCACCTGTCGCAAACAACTGCCAAATATCGCGTGTTGTGACGCTGAAAACAGCCCAGGCCCCAGAGTCGACTCTTCTTCGGCTTCGGCTTCGTTCTCGTCTTCGTCTTCGGCTTCAGTCAACTCACTCGATAGTCTGTCTGCCTCCTACCTAATCGCTGGACGCTACTGCCGTACATCTATGCTCGTAGCCCTGGGAGATTAACTCCTCGCTTGCCCAGGCTCACTGCTTTTTCCCCAACATCGCTTCTTGTTGAATTTTCGCATTGCAATCCTCCAGTGCAATTTCCCACGATTCCCCTTTTCTACCGCGAGGCACCAATTTGCCAAGCAACACGACAATGCCATCTTCTCCCAAAAGCAATTGAACCGCGGCCCCCGATCTCCTTTCCTCATCCTCCCTACCTACATCCCGCTTGAAACACTCGGTGGACTGAGGCCATCGCCAATGTTCTGGTCTAGGACTCAACGTGAGACGCCGGCGGGGGCCTCGCCTGCAGACCTGGAACAGGGGGCCTCGCCATCACCACGCAGGGGCTCGCAGGTCGACGCCGGAACCCCTGTCGATCGTGGCCGCGCCGCCGAGGCCAAGTCGGTCGAGACACCTGCATCTGGCGGCAATGTCGACGAGGGCGGGCGCCTAGAACCCAGCGAGAAGCTGACCCGGCACCAGCTGTTTTACGTCCTGGTACTGGATGGCTTAGGCGGCATGGTCCTCTCGGGCGGCGTCAATTTTGCGCTGGCTTATGGTACGTTGGCGAGGACTCACTGTCAAAGACGCTTGATATCTAGGTTTCTAGAGCTAACTCCCCCAGTCATGTACACCACCCAGGACACAGTCAAGAACCCCATCAGACTCTTCCAGCTACCCAACACCCTAGCCGGCGACGCCGCCGTAACCATCATCATCCAGTGTATCCTTACTTGGTTCGTGGAGAAGGGCCTGGTCGCTTACGACCTCTCGCGCCGCTCTGTACAGCCCATTGGCTTCATCCCCAAGCCCTCGCTCCCCTGGCAGCGACGGCTATTCTTCCTACCCGTCGATGACGCGGCCGATGTCGAGACCAAGCCACCAACATGCCTCGCATCGCTGCTTCAACAGGCGCTGCGAGGCTTCCTGCTCGCCATCCTCGGCTTCGTGCTGCTGTGGCCCGCCGGCGTAGGTATCCTGACTGCCTTTGGTGACCCGGATGGCGGCGACTACACGTACGCCGACCGGTGGACGCCGCAAGTCTTCAAGTTGATTCTTGGCGGCGTGCTTGGCTTGCTGACCACGCCATTGATGGCCGCATTCTGGCTCATCAAAGCGGGATGGGAAGGGAAGTCGGAACCACCTGCCAAATTGTGAGGCACGATACAGGCGTTTGGGACATTTCTCGTCCGCATTAGGGCTTCTTATTACCACACGATATACCATTTAGCGATCTTTTCGGTCCATTACCCGTCGGCTTGCGACACTCTCCCGTCGCAAGTTTCGTTTGCTGTTCGGAATGCCACTCAACGTGTCAGCGTAGCATGGATCAGCTCCGAGGGGAAACATCAACAATCCTAGCCCACATCAAACATGACACTCGCAGTTTGGTGTCAGAGTTTTTGCTGATCGGCCTTGGACAAACATCCACATCGCACGATGGAGATCGTAATTATCAATTGGGTGCGCTTCGCCTTAGAAAGCACTCCAATACAACATTGAGGTCGAATTCGACAGCGGTTGCCTGACACCCGTTGGACATGATGAATCGCAGACTCATCAAACAACCAACATGGCAAAAGATGCGAACCATGTTGGCGACCGGCGGATGGCCAATTCAGGCATGATCCATGTCCCATCCATGGCTGCAGAAACGTTACAAATTACATGGCGAAATTTTTTCGCGCAGTAATTGATACCAAGTATAATTTGTAATTAATAGATTAAATTCTTCTTAACATGGAAGACCACGGAACGCGGCCAGTTCTGGAACAAAAGTTCTCGCCAATAACACTCTGTCTGGCAAGGAGACTTGAGAGTATGAACCTCGTTTAATCAACTTTTAATCCGTCATTGAATCTGTGGCAGTTAATTCTTACTACATTTCTGGATTTACGTTAGGCCGGCAGTTTTATGAGACTTGTAGTCTCGTCAATCGAAATCGACCCATTGTTGTGAACACAAGATTTGAGTCCTGTTTCCCCAGCGAGATGCCACACGAGACCTTCAACTAGATCGTGAAAGCATGCGTCTGAAGTTACCTGAATGACAGTACAACGATAGCATCCGAAAAAAGAAAGCGAAACCTGGATTACTCGATTGCGTCAGTTGTCTTGTGATGAGTTACCGGGTAGCGATATTGGACACAAGTGGTTAGTCAAGTGGAGACTACGAACCAACCACCACCACATCCCTTGATAACCGACAGTTCACCCTTCATCAGTTACAACTTAGCCTCAGTTGCGTCATCAACTACACTTGCAATGACGTTCACAGGCCTGTTGAGAAGTTCAGTGATAGCCCTTGCGGCATCTCTCACCGCAGCGCAAATCCACGGCGCCAACACCGAAACCCAGGCATTCCACAGTGGAGCGACGCGTCGGCTAAGCTCCGACGCTTCCCCGCCTGCCATCAACATCTCCGTACCTATTGACCACTTCCACAATGACTCCATCTACGAGCCTCACTCAGACGGATTCTTCCCTTTGAGGTACTGGTTCGATGCCAAGCACTATCGCGCCGGTGGCCCGGTCATCATCCTCGCCTCCGGGGAGACCAGCGGCGAGGACAGGCTGCCGTTTCTTGACCACGGCATCCTCGCGATGTTGGCTAAGGCGACAGGCGGTGTCGGAGTCATCCTGGAGCATCGGTACTACGGCACCAGCTTCCCCGTTCCCGACCTCCGCGCTGAGAACATGCGGTTTCTATCCACCGAGCAAGCGCTCGCGGACACGGCCTACTTCGCCCAGCACGTGCAGTTCCCCGGTCTTGAGCACCATGACCTCACCGCATCCAGCGCGCCGTACATAATCTACGGCGGATCCTACGCCGGCGCCTTCGCGGCGTTTGCGAGAAAAGTGTACCCCGACGTTTTCTGGGGCGCCATCTCATCCTCGGGCGTCACCGAGGCTATTGTCGATTACTGGGAATACTACGAGGCGGCGCGGCTGTTTGCGCCCGGGGACTGTGCTGCGACGACGCAGACGCTCACGGATTTCGTGGATAATATCCTGCTGGGCGATGACAGGGATGTGGCGCAGTTGCTCAAGGACGCTTTTGGACTGGGAGAGCTTCGGGACGACGACTTCGCGAGCGCCGTCAGCCGGGGCATCACGGGGCTGCAATCCTCGAACTGGGATCCAGAGCATGACAGTTCCGACTTTGGGTTCTATTGCAGTAGTGTTTCTTCGGACCATGTGCTCTTCTCTAGCACTCGTCATCTAGCCCCGACCGTGAAACGTCTTCTCTCGGCGGGAGGATACAAAGCGCAGGCCGAGTCGCTCACGAACCGTGTGCTGAACTACATCGGGTACATCAGGTCGCACCTCAGGACTGATCTCAGTACGTACTGCAAGGGTAAGAGCGTCGAGGAGTGCTATTCCAGCCGAGGGAAGAATGGTCGCATCGATCTTGATCAAGGGATGGCCCGGAGCTGGGGATATCAGACATGCACCCAGTAGGTCCCTGTCGACCCATTCTACCATCCAATGCTATCTAATGCTTACCGAATTTGTAGATGGGGGTACTTCCAGACCGGATCTGGCGTCCCTAAAGACCAACTGCCTCTCATCTCCCGCCTGATCGACCTCGAGTACTCCACCATCCACTGCCGAGAGGGCTTCAACATCACGACGCCGCCGAACATCGAGTCTATCAACAAGCTCGGCGGCATCAACTTCACCTATCCTCGAGTGGCGTTTATCGATGGAGCTGCGGACCCTTGGCGCGCTGCTACTCCTCACCGCATTGGCCTCCCAGAGAGAGCGTCAACCGTGAGCGAGCCGTTCATCCTCATCGAGCATGGTGTTCACCATTGGGATGAGAATGGGCTGCTACCAGGTGATGTAGCAATAGATCTGCCTCCACTAGCGGTGGCGAAGGCGCAAGAGCAGGAGATCGAGTTTGTCAAAGCGTGGCTGAAGGAGTGGGCGGAACAGAAAGACGACAGGAACATGTTCCCTGGCGAGTTGTAGACTAATGTTCTATAACGCCTTGCATTTGGCTATTTGGCATGCGACAACATGTAAGCATGAGCGTTTGTGATAGTTTACTTCCTGCAATGAATAAACGGGTATGTATTAAGTCCCTTGAACGGGTAAGTGAGTGTTATATACAGGAGAAAATGAGGAGGTCTGCTTACTTGACCAGTTTAGCTATCTATCTAAACACCCGTCCCACTCCTGACGAAACGTTGGCATGATCTATACCTCGCAAAGGAATAACCGCCGGGCGAAGTGATTACAAGAGAAGACGACTAGGATTCGCTCAAGCGGTTGGACACTCATCGCATTTATAGCAATCGAGATCATTCCACATCACCGACCCCGTCGCACCCAGCGTGATACCATCCTCAGCCAGCGAATCATATCCCAGCGCACAGAGCGGGCTTCCGTTAAAGTTGGCATACCACGCAAAGGCCTTGCAGTTGATGGCCTGCTGGTAGCACAGCTTCGCGCAGTCCTCGATGGAGTTTTGGTTGGGACTGGCGAACCGCGCTCGTCCCCACCACGTGTATCCCTTGACGCCGAACGCCGAGCACGTCGTGGGCGCCTGCGGGACCGGATCGCGAGGCACGCATGTCGCCAGCGGTGTTGGGACCACGCCGCCGGGACAGGTGGCCGAGGGTGTCAGTGTGCCGGTTGAGAGCGTCCTTGTGGCCGGACGCGAGTTGGTCGTCGTCGGGGGACTCGTGGTGGACGGAGCCGAGGTTGTGGACTGCGTCGACGCAGTGCTCAAGGTTGCGACCACACTGGATGTCAGGCTGAGGCTTCCGTAGTCGAGGACGGCGTCGTCGATGGTTGCGGGTGTGACCTTGTTGGACATGAAGATGGAGTCGATGTAGAGCACGGTGCTCCCGCCGGCCTCGCAGACCACAGCGAACATCAGATCCTCCGCGACGGCTGTGGCGTCAACCTGATTCACAGTGGTCTTCCACTCCAAGCTTGATCCCATAGTGATGGATAGCGTCTTGAAGACATCCCCCCCGAGCGAAGCCTCCAAGCTGCAGGCCCCCGCGCCGGACACGCTGACGACAGCGTACGCGAACCGCACCGTGTAGGACGTGCCGACCTCCAGGCTCTGCACCTCCTGCGAGAAAGACGAAAGCTGCAAATCCCTTCGCTCGGCGTTGCCCGTCGCGACACCGGCGCTGACCTTAACGCAGTTGGTGTCCGAGCTGCCGTCGCCAGTGTAGCCGTCGCCCGCGGCCACGATGACGGTGCCCGAGGCGGGGAAGCCAGGCACGTCGGAGCCGGAGCCGGCGTTGGCGAAGTTGCCGTTGGTGATGGCGTTCCTGACGAGGCCGGGGGTGCTGCTGGGCGTCGAGGAAGTGTCCGAGGGCGTTGTCGTCGTCAAGTCATCGCTGCTGGTGGCAGTTTCGGAAACTGTTGAGCTGTCGGTGATGGAACCGCTGGCCTTGCATGGCGATGCCGCGGTAAGGTTCAGCGCGGTGAGGGCCAAGGCCACGAAGGCTACGACGGAGCGCATCGTGAAGAACTGGGCGATGTTTGCGGTTCAAGCGACGGCGCGACGGCGGCGGCTCACGGACGGCTCGTATATAAGCTGCCGTGGCCATCTGCCCCTGACACGATAGACCCATTGCCCTCACGATAGAGCCATGAAAAGCGGCCTGGCTTGTCAATAGTCTGCGCTGTCAAGCAATTCTGGACCCTCTCAATGCAGCTATTCAGCTACGGTACCGGCGCCAGACTAAGATGGATCTAGCTGAGGCGTTTCGCTCACCACTGAACAGTCCCATTTGCGTGGCTGTCGCTATTCATGTGGAGTAGGCGCCTGCCAAAAATCGATAGCGCCACCAACTAATGCTCCGATGGACTTGCTGCCCCTGAGGCTAGAAGCTGTGGCTTTCCAAGTCAGTGCTAGCAGCGGATTCGGCCGTTGAGATTTTGGCTGTTGGGGTGCGAATAGGCGAGCGAGGAGATGCACCACGACTGAGGTGGCGTCTGCAGCGCAAGCCACGAAACGAGACGGTTGAAAGTTTGGACACTTCGGCGCTCGACCTCCACGTGGACGGTAGAACGGCCCCACACATCCCGGGTCCGGAACTCGGTGCCGTTTCTCAGGACCGGAGCGGCGGACGAAGCGAGCGACTTGGTTAGGATGTTTTATGTGTGAATCTCAATCGTATGTACTTGTTCTATATATCGGCTCTGTAGAAATTGATCGTAGGTATCTCGCAATCATCGCTCTCGTACTAGTAATCCCCTCCTCCACCTCCGCCGCCGCCGCCACCTCCACCGCTGTCTCCGCCTCCGCTGTACGAATAACTTCCTCCTCCTCCACCGCTGCTACTACCTCCTCCACCGCCGCTGGAATGGTGAGAATTGTAGGAGTTGAAGCCTCCGGAATAGCCACCGCCGCTCCACGAGCTGTTGGTGTGGATGTCGGTGGGAGCGTGGGTGTTTGCGCTGCTGTTGCCCACTTCGTGATCTTTCTTGTCGTCGTCCTTGGTCTTGCCTTCTGTTTCGTCGATGGCGGACATCATCATCATGTTCTGCATTGCAAGGTTGGACTGGTTAGAGGTTGCCGTCGGAGCGCCACCACCTTGCCGGACTGCTTTCTGTTGCGTCGATTGATTAGTGGATGTTCCGAGTGGACAGGGTCTGGCGTGTTGTCTTGGCTTACCTTGCGCCGGGTGGTTTGAGCCGGTTCTGTCTGCTTCTTTGCAGGCTTGGAACTAATAGACTGGGGTACTTGGGCTGTAACGGGCTGAGGAGGAGAAGGCGCCTGAGTAGGTACGAGCTTTTGTTTGGGTGGGCTTTCTTGAGGAGTCTCAGGATCGGCTTGGACCTCTTTCTTGTCGTGGTGTTTCTTCCACCATCGAGTCGGAAGCTGGAGGCACATGAAGGGCAGATGAACGTGCAAAGTCAATGGCTTCGAGATTGAATGGCTGATGAACCGAGTTGTTGCAGTGATTCATTCTCTCGACCGGAGCACGACTACTTTTATATCCGCGATGCCTCACCAGATTGTACCCAAGCAATGGCGTTACCCCAAGCATAGCCACCAGAGCGGTGGAAATGCCTCGCCTGCAAACCAATTCCGGTAGCGAAACAGCAGGAACAACAACAAACAGCTGCGTGTGTGGAGACATCGGGGCATTTCAGAATGCCTCACGAGGCTGTTTGTCGGTCGTCGTCCCCGTTTGTTTCGCCCGGTCGAGGTGCCATTGTCGATCCCGAGCTCCACCAAAACTTCAGCTCGCTGCCTTGGGCCTCGGGTATGCGCACAAATGCTCCACCGTACGGTTCAAATCGCTCGGCTGAAGGCAAGCAGCCTCACTTTTCTACACGCGGTCGCTCCGTTATGTCCGGGGAGTGTCCTTTCTTTACCTAGGTTGGGCCGGGGTATGGTGTTGCTGATGTTGGCATGCGGAAACACGCCGCTGTTGGCGCTGTCAGAGGATCGTAGTGTAGATTCAATCGGCAGCCACGAATGCAGTATAAGCGCCTGCAAGGGACGTTGCATCAGTGCAGCATAAAGGCTTGGCGCTAGAGGACAGAATTAATGAGGCTCTTTTAGTGTAACTGGAGTATTTTGATCCATCATGGTGTCATTGTGTTTAGGTACCTCAAGATCTTAATCTTGGCTGGGATGGTCATCAAGGTGACGTTTACAGGGATCGCCACTGGTAAGAATGCGAGGCAAAGAGTAAGAAGTTCCCGTAAAAAAGGTTGATATCGCTATTCTATTAAACCCCCAATTAAACTCCCCGCACCCTGATCGTACACAATCGTAAAGTCGTATCCAAGTCATCGTCTAGTCTCCTCCTCCACCACCACCGCCGTCTCCTCCTCCACCGCCGCCTCCACCTCCGCTATCACCTCCATGGCCGCCTCCACCTCCATGACTATCTCCCCCATGACCTCCGTGACTCCCATGTCCGTGGCTGTCGTGGTGATGATACCCATGCGAGCCACCGCGGTCGTCATTGTCGCCCCCTGCTCCTAGCCCGTAAGCGCCTCCGTAGCCCCATGCGGCGCCGGCCGCCGCATGGTTGTCTTGCGTCTGCTGGTAGTTGTACCGGCGCTGAGATGACTTGGCGGGTTTGCTGGCTGTGCCGTAACCAGCGTGCTTCTTCTGGACGGGGCGAGTGGAGGGGATAGGTCGGGGAGCTTGCTTGGTTTCGACCGACGCGGACGCCTTCTTCTTCCTCGAGAAGAGGCTTGGAAGACACATGGTTGCGACGCGTGTGGGTTTTTGGTTGGGGAAGAGTTGGTCGATTTTAATTGTGGACTTGGAGCAGTTCATGCACTTTGTAGATAAGGAGGATGTATGAACGAGGAGCTTTCTGACAGAAGGTCGAGAGGGACAGCTTTTTATCTACGCGAGGCCCTCAAGGCTGAGCATCCAGGTGACGAAGCTAAAAATTACTTTGGCACGGAAGGCTAAGAACACAAGAGTGACGGGCTCGCCGTGTTCACGAGCGCACCTTCACACGTAAGGCTCCGGGCGCAGGCAATTGGTGCTCACGGGCTGTTCTAGCGACAGGCCAGTAGTGTAACAACAGTATGACGCAGCCGGCGTTTTCCAGAACACTTCTGGGCCTTTATTAGCTTCCCAAATTCACTGTTAAAGCGGGTGAAAGAAACACCGCCGTACAATTTTGGTGACCGTGTTTGGGTGGTTGGTTGGTTGCACAGCCTCACTCAAGGTGCCACTCCAAGACTGCCTTGCCAAGGCATAGCCCTATCGAAGTGCGGTGGTGACCATTTCAGCTCGGTGATAAGAAGAGGACAAGGACGCGTCCTAGCGAGGGTCTTCGCCCGGGATCTGTGTGATGGGCTAGCAGGAGACGAAGGAGTTCTATGACTGGCTTCGCCACGCTCGTCTAGGCAACGGGAATACGGCTGATTAGCGTTTTCTGCATTTTGGTCAGCTGGTCAGCTGCTCTGCTTCTCGTTTCTACCTAATTGCTTCTGAACTATCGCGCTTCGCCCGCGCGCAGAACAGCGTGGTCCGATTAAGCAACAGGCTGCAGCGTGAATACGACATGGTAGCCCTGACCGAGGATCCCTGCGGTAATCAGTCGAGCGCGGACGCAAGCACGCAAACGAATGTTTATGTCTTGGGAGAAGCTTGGTCATCGTCTGGCGATTAAAAAGACACAATACCGGAATTTCCTAACCTATCGACCCTCATGTCTTCGGGACTTCATCCGAGCTCCAATGCCGTGCAGCAACGCCAATCCCATCGCACTGCATGCCTCATTTGGACCGCTCCATCTGCCCAACGTGCATTGCCGTGTCAAGGGTCAACTCACACAGCCACGTCGTAGGCACTGAACAACAGCCTACAACCCCGACTTCCAGCCACCTTCAGCAGCAAAGAGCGGACCGACGGCCCGGCCAACCTGCAGGAGATGTTGGTCTCTGTACCGCGATGTCACGAGCGCTACTCCCAGCGGCATCCCATTCTCGCCCCAGAGTCCGGGGATGTTGAGAACCGGCGTATGGAGGGCCGTCCAGATGCCGTTGAAGTCGGAGTTTCCCGTCCATTCAATCCCCACTGGCGCAACGTCTACTGAACTCGGCGTGATAATCGCCGTGTATTCTTCTGCAAGCTGGTCGAACTTCGGCCGCAGAGATGCGATGGTATCGAACGCCCGTAGGAATTCCTTCTTGGAGCAGGTGTCGATGTTCACGGCCATGTCCACGAGCTTGTTACTCATCCCATCTCGTGCTGTGCTGTACTCCCTGTAGAAGGCAACGCCCGCCTCGGCCTGAAGTACTTGGTTCTGCAAAGAAAGAAGATTGTCAAATTCGGCAGGTAAAGCGACTTCTTCGACTGATGCGCCTGCATCTCTCAGAATCTGCGCTGCACGCTCCAAGGCTGCGACGGTCCCTGGGCCAGCCTTCGGCCACACTGGGGTTTTGACCATTGCAAACCTCGCGCTACTTAATTGAATAGCTTCCGGCGGTTCATCATCTCGCAGAGCAAAGACATCAGCCAGCGCCTGCAGGTCTTCAACGCTGCGGGCCATGAAGCCAAAAGTATCCAGCGTCAGCGACGACACCTTCTGGCCCTCGGCGGAGATGGCGTTCCAGGTTGGCTTCAGACCGTAGATGCCGTTGAAGGAAGACGGTCTGATGACGCTCCCAACGGTCTGGGTGCCAAGCCCGATGGGGATTTGCTGGTCGGCAACGGCTGCGGCGGATCCAGACGACGAGCCTCCGGGGGACCGGGAGGGATCATGCGGGTTCTTGGTGCCGGGAGCTTCAGTTGTTGCAGCGAATTCCGTGGTTCTGGTTTTCCCTAGAGGTTGAATCAGCAAGTAGACACAGAACGAGAAGACTGTGACATGCTCTACCCATGATCAAGGCGCCATTTCGTCGCAGTATGGCCACAGTAGACGCATCCGAGAGTGGTGCGTCGCCAGCGTGGATTGCAGAATTATATCGCGTGGGAAAGTCTAACGTCCGCGATTTAGAAACCTTCAATACATGCTCAGCGGCACCCTCACCTTGAGTTTGGATCACATCCTTGACGCCGATAACAAAGCCGTGCAGACAACCACGAATTTCCCGGGGGATCTGGTCAAGCTTCCTCGCCTGCTCCAGAACCTTGTCCGGCTCGATAAAGGCCCATGCATTGACATCCTTGTCACGGATCCTGTAGCGGGCGAGAAGCGACTGGACGTAATCCTCAAGACGCAGAGCACCGGCCTGGATCTGGCGCTGGACTTCTGACGCTGTTAGTGCGTGTAGTTCGGACGTCATACTTGCTTAACAGATAGAATGGCCGTATCAAATTGCACAGGGCCGAATCAACAGCTGGGAAATGAGAACAGCCACAAAAGACACGGCATGCACGCATGTGTTACTAGAAGCGAAATGCCTCACAGCCTTACAGGGCGCAAAGAAGCTGGATAATACTGTTGTTACCCCGCATTTGCATACATTCACTTGGCACCTGGTTCTACTGTGGGTGGAGAATGGTGGCATCGATCAATTAGGTAGTTCTGGTCGATGATCTGCCTCGTTTGAACCACAGAAAGAAAGAATAGCTTATGCTTTTGCAGACAACCCGAAAATATGGGCTGTATGGCGAAAGCCATGGTTCCAGTTTACTGGGAGTGTTCGTGGGGAGTAAGCTTAGAGAGGTAGCCGGGAACTGCTGCAGCGAACTACAGTACACGGCAACGTACCCTTCAAAAGTGGCTTGACGCTTCTTGCAGATGGTGCCCTTTAGACGACTTCACAACGGTTGGTGGACTAATTAGCATGTCCAACACAGCTGGCACGTTTACAACGAAGCACAAACCAGTGGCGAGTATCCTTTCTCCGACCCGGCCCATGTAATCCTCAGCCGAGGGCATGGAAAACGCGCACTTCGTGCTTCTCCCTACCGTTGTCTTAGACTAAAAATTAAACTAACAATGCGGGGCTGTAGGTCTACAAGCGAATGGATTATGCTTAACGTGTAAGCCAAGGCACGGATCATGGTTCAAGCACGTCCACAGTCACAAGGAATCCCATAGCTCTACAGGGTGCGTTATTTATCATAATCAAGTTACCAGCTCGCCGACCTCCTCGCAGCTGGCTCACGGGATCTTGGACGATTGCTACGAACAAACAACAAGGGCCCATCCATGCAGCCCAGCATCGGGGGGTTGTATCAAATTCAAGCCTCCTCGCGCCACTGACAAGCCAGACAGCAGACTAATCCATCAGCTAATCCTGCTCTCGTCTAGCCTGCCCGTCTCCGCAGGCTTGCCCTCGATAACGGGTGGCGCACCCGTGGGTTGATCGGCGGAGCGCTCCCTTCTTGATATAGCTGCATGAGAGCTGACCTGTGGCGCAGGTACTAGCAGGGAACACTGCAGGATTTCGAGCCTTGTGCTGGGCTGATACAACGCACGCGAGCCTCAGTCTGGTCGAACGCGGGAGGAAGTGTAGGCGGGGTATTGTACCCGTCATGGCCCAGCTAGGACATGCCCTTGACGTCCTGGGCGAGGCCCAATAGTTTATAGTCGGGCTGTCGGCCGTTGCGGTCTACTGCAGGCTGATGCCCTCCCAGCTCTTTTGATCCCGAGACCTGGTAGCTCTACAATCTCTTACCTATAGGGAACGACATCGATCATGCTGAGAGTTTCGGTTCTATTCATCACCCTCTGGGCAGGGTCCAGCTTGGGATCGTTGGGTCTTAACCTAAAGAAGTCCTCCCATCAGTCACTCGTTGACATTACAAACGCCAAGACGGGGGACTTCGTGCCGTTTGAAGGCGGCGCCAACCTATCTGCTATCCCGGCCCTAGAGAATCGAGGGCTGTCTGACCTCATGGAGAGACAGAGCTGTAACGCTGGATGGCGTAAAAGCCCCTCCCCTTATGAAACGAAAACGTTTGCGGCAGCGCTGACACGGGATGACTAGATGCTTGCGACAACGGTTCTTGCTGCCGCAACGGATACAACTGCGTCGAACTCGGCTGCTGCGAAGGCTCGTCGGAGCTGTGCGGCACGTCCAAGTGCTACTTCCCCGACACGCAGATCTGCTGCGAAGACTCGGGCCAGGTCTGCTACCAGGGCGACACATGCCAGTCCTTCGGATGCTGCCAGGACGGCGCCAAGAAGTGCGGTTCGCGCGGCTGCTACGACCCCGACGACTCCGTCTGCTGCGAGGACTACGGCACCTATTGCCCCAAGGGCTACGACTGCGTCAGCGGCGGCGACTGCTGTCCCTCCGGCCAGAAGCGCTGCGGGAACTCCAAGTGCTACGACCCCGATACTCAGACGTGCTGCACCGGCGACGGCACCGTATGGGCGTGTCCTAAGTCGGATAATTGCTGCTCGACGGGGTATTGCTACGATCCCGACTCGGAGAAATGCTGCGACAATGGGTCTTGCGATGGCGATACTACGTGTTGCGAGAACGAATGCTGCACTGATATCGCCTACTGCGGCTCCAACGGCTATTGTTCCCGGTGCCCTGACGAGACGAGGACGGTGACGACTACTAAGAGCAGCACAACTGTCATCGTCAGCACAGACACTGTCACGGAGGTCCCCGAGGAAACGACTGGCTTCAGCTGCGAGCCAATCACCGTGACGAACAGCGAGGATGCAACGCTCGTACTCGGCGAGGACTGCGGACTCACATACGAACCGTCAGAGACCACGACATCGTCCGAAGACGGGAGTCGCCTTCAAGCAAGACAAGCGTCGTGCAAAGCCCAATTCACAAGGACTGTGACGAAAACGGTAACGAAGCCCTTCACCGAAAGCTCAACCACCACGACGACCATCACCGAGGCGCCATCCGACTTGGGGTTCTCGTGTCCGCCTATGGAGGCCACCAACGACGCGGGCGACGTGCTCGCTTTGGATGAGGATTGTTCACTGAGCTTGTCGCTCGCTGAGCTAAGCACGACCACGAGCGAAGAGGCGAGTGCAACTGAGACCGAAGCGAGCAGTTCGAGTTCGAGTTCCTCCGATGGGGATTCTGCGGCCGGTCCAATGCTGAGCCCGGTTGTGTCGGCTGGGGCACTTGCCTTTGTCTGGGTGATGGGTTTCGCTCTTCTTTGATTGAACTGAGGTCGATAATTAGTTTGATGGTGTCCTGTAATGTTGATGAGGTTGATGAGTACGTTCTGATGAAATGAGTACGCAAGTTGCAGCAGCTATTTCGGAATGTCCCTTGTTAACACCATGCGTAAACAGTTTGTAATAAGGCAATAATACTTAATACGGTGATTGCCATGATGTTGTATGCCTGAGTAGTAGACGGTTTTCTAAAGCTTTCATTTCCTTAGGGCTGGAGAAGGGGAAGGCGTTGAGCAGGCCGTGTTACATTGTCTATGTTACAGCCCGTATGGTCGGAACCACACTGCCTTCAGGTGGACAACCAGTTATCTATCGGGGTAGACCCATCTCTGACAAGCTCCTTGCTGTTTTATCGAGTGATGCTGTAAGAGGACTCAATGATAAGCATACGAGTGTCCTAGCAATTGCCCAATAACCACTCCAGGGAAACTTGAATTCTCTTCATAGTCTCATGATCATCGAAGTCCATCGAGTTATTATGCAGCTGGAGTAGATCATTAGACCTAGAATATTACCTTAGTTAAGTCGAGCGAATCTGACGTAAACCGTCTTAGTTTACGTATCTTGCCAAATCTGCATTCTCGGGTTTTGGGTGCCGCTGGCCAGCCATTGCTTCAGAGTAACCTTATCCGTGCTGACTACTCCATGGAGGCCAAATTAAACAGTCAAGCTGACACTTTGGCAATATAGAACATCTCTCGACTGTTATGGGAAGCAGAAACGGATAATCTGTTTCATCTACCAGTCGCCACAGGCTTTGCGTGAGACACTGGGAGATTGTTTCCATTCGGAATTTCACGAGAAAGGATACCCAGTGCAGATGACGGAGGTGATAGTAGTTCATATAAATAAGGACCGGATATTCGAGATTGTTATCGCAATATTGAATCCAAGCTACTTCGTAGTTCTAGGAAGCAATTACCCCTGATCGACAGCACCAGTAAATTTCGTGGCTTGAAACACATTGTGTAGGCTAGGTGCACCGCTTCCTTTCATGGTCCAGTCTTTGAGGTTGAGCTTGCTGGCGTCGCTTAAAGTGTCCTAGGGAACTAGGTTCTTAAGGATCAGCAGTACTTGGATTTTGCCCAGAATTGGTTTGCGGTAGAAGTCTTAGCAATACTGCATTATATCATACATGTTGTGGCGGGCCCAAAGACATGCGAGCACTCTCATACACTCCAGCTAAGGGCTTGGTTGAGATACTATTAATATTAGTGTATTCCGCTAGACTTGCCTAGCCAGGAGAACATGGCGCTGTGGTTTAAGCCTGGATCTTCGCTGGCTGGATATTTTTCTCTAGTTAACTATAGTAGTGGACCGGCTTCAGCCACAGTGTAATTGTGAGTTGTCTTCGTGTCGGCTTTTAGCTGGAGGCATTGGAACTAAGTCAAGCCTCTCGTTAAGTACGTCGAAATTAGAGAAGCGCTGGACAAGTTAGTTCTCAGCCCATCCAGGCTGAACAGCGGAATGACGCGAGCATGGGCTGTAAACAACTATTCTCAGGGGTATATTTGATGATCCTGCGCTTTACTCAAACGCTGGGTTAGTTCCGGCAAGTTCTTCTGCCTTGCGCGCACTATCGATGTGGCTGGCCAGGGCCACAGCATCGATTGGCCTAGGCCATGGTCCTCAAATTGGATCTCCAACACTTATAACAAGTCTTGGCCAGTTCTGTTTTCTGCTATTTGCATCATTCCACTCATATTCCATCATCCAATATGCCTTCTCCCAAGACTTTAATCCTTGGCCTCGTCGCGACTCTCGCCACCGGAGTCATCAGTGACCCCTGTAAGGCCTCTGAAACGATGACATCCGACACCACGATTTTCACCTCCGAGGCTACGTCCACCGCCACCTCGGTGGCTACGTCCACCAGTCTCGTACCAGTAGCAGACGAGTGCAGCTACTCCGAGGAGTGCGAGAAAGGCTTGGTGTGCTCGCTCGCTTCCCCCCGTACATGTGTCGCATGCAACGACAGTGATGATTGCGGTGGGGGAGAGTACTGCATCAACGCGGGCACGTCTTTGAGTATCTGCGCATATCCTGAGTATTAAAGTATTGCCGTATTAGTGGAATGTGAGTCGTTCTCCGTTATTGGTAGTTTTGCTACCTTGCTGGGGTAGAGGCTAACAGAATGCAGAAGCAACAAGAATTCGGGCAATCAACAAAACCGTGCATCAATTCGAAGGGACCGGGGTGCAAGAATCAGACTGTGTTCATGTTTCTCTCAAATAAATCGCTTTTTAATTGTCCAATCTTTCCTATTTTACTACCCAAACCCGTCTGTCATTTTATATATTCGCATACCTTTACTATTCGACGGCGTCTTCGTTCTCATGGTCCTCAATCATCTTACTTCCCGAAGGCGGGAAATTCGAGAACAACAAGACGCCCATTGCAATAACGGCGATAGCCTACCACGGGCGTTAGTTTTCTATAATAAAATACGTGCTTCTGAATGTCTAGTGTACTCACTGCGTTGCAGAAAAAAGTCGCATACGACTTTCCAATACCAGCCAGGCTGGCGAACACGAATCCAAACAGCCCCTGTGTTGCCAGTCTCGCAACGTTCTCGACAAGTGTGACCGCGTTTAGTGCATCCGTTCGCTGAGACTCGGAACACATCTCCGTGATGACTCCCTTAGCTGCAGGTGCGGACCCAGAACCAAAGGGAAGCAGGAAGGCAGCTTTTAGAGCGACGTGTTAGAACAATACAAGAAATCTTCCGGGAGGATGTTTCTTCTTACCGAGATATATATGCCATCGCTGCGTAGCAAACGCCGCCACGGTGGTGAGTGCCCCGTCCACTACGAGGCTCCATCGCAAGAAGACGAGGTCAAAGTGACTTCCGTTGGGATCCCTCCTAGTCTGCGAAGGTTCCATCGGCTCTTCCGCCGTCTCCCCCGCGGTTGCATCGAAGTCCCCAGGAGATGTCGGCAACACGCCAGACGAGGGCTCATCGTTTTCTGGAACTGAGACGGAAGCCGGGGAAGTCCATCGACGGCCCCAAGAGATGATGTGCGGGAATAAGAATATCAGGAACAGACTCCTCATGAACGCAAACTCGGCCATTAGCCAACCGTTGTCGCCCTGGTTGAAGTCAAACGCTGCTGTCGCGTACATTTGGATTAGGAGAGGCGTGTAGCCTGTGGCCAACTGAATGAAGAGTCAGCGGAAGAGATAAGGTACTCAGTCAGACCGCCTTACCACTCCGAGAAAGATACCAAGGCAGAGAAATATCACGCCGTAATGTTTCATGCTTTTGCCATTTTCAAGCCTCAAGCGTTGTGGTACAAGGATCTTTAGGGGCGCCAGGAAGCCTGATACACCTTGTTGTCCCGGCTTCTTGCCATCGGTCATTGAGTCGGGAGATATATACGGCAGAGTAAAGCGCGCGCATGTGCCCGCTAGGATGAAGGAAACGAAGGCAACGTCGAACGGAGCCCGGATGTCAATGGCATCACCGATTATGCCACCAGCTGTATGAAACTTAGACGACGATGATATTAGATCGACCGGTTCACTTACTCAAATACCCGATGCCCTGTCCGAGCATGATGCATCCTTGGAGCTTTCCAAAAAGAAGGGTGCGCCTCATGGGCTCAGCAACTTCGCCTGCAATGATATTGACGACGAGACTGCAAGACGAAGAGTTAGTAAAGCCACCGTCTGCAATGTTTCGGAATCTTTACATGTAGCCAGCAGGCCCACCTAATATTGTGATAAGCTGGGTGCATTGAATGATCATCATGCCGGCACTTTTTCCAGCCACGACACCAAGGATCTGGGTCAAAACCCGGATTGCTGGAACGAATGTCTGGACCATGAGAGCCGTTCGGGGCCCAAACTTCTTGACGGTCCACCCCGCCACGAAAAGGTTCAATGTGCCTGGGATCAATTAGAGACATCCAAGGACTTAGCTAGAGCTACATACCGCATAGTGTTGTGCTCATCCCTAGAATACTGAATTGGGTGGCCGTTCCTGCGGCAATCTGATCCCGACTACACCGGTCGCCGGGACCGTGAAAAGGCGGGTGGGTGTCGTAGAAAGTATCGCAAACCATCAAATGGAACACATAGAAGAGGCTGTTTGAACATTAATACGCAACGCTCGACTTCGACTCAATTGGTGTACTTACGGCACTTGGGTAAAACTGAAGGACAATGTGATGAGAAACCCCGCAAAGAGCACGCGGTTCTCGACATTGAAAGCACTCTGTACCCATGATATGAGGCTTCTTTTCTCAGTCCCCTTCTTGGGGATGAGCGGCGTTCTCTCATCAGTCGTCATTATTCCAAGGACACCACAGGCTTCCAAGTCACGAGTATGAAGCGGTGGAAATGAAGCCGCTAAGCGGATCGATGAGAAATCGGACTCTCCGCACTGGTGATAACGACCCACAATTGCGGCCGGAACCGGGACTGCCGACTGCAGCTTAGCTCCCACCCATTGAGAAGAAGATCTACGGTCAAAAGGTTCATCGAGGGCGGGAATGTAACCAGAGATGCTGATAAGGATCACTTGATGTTGGTTACTTTGCATGTACAACATTGTCGGGCTGCTCTTGGATACGACGGGCGGACTCCGTGTACCTCCGTGTACCTCCGGCCTTATCATCACGAGATTATCATGAGATCATGTACGTCCTCGCAGCCCGACTATCGGCCTTGACGTAAGTGTAACTTGAGATACTCGGTCTGGAAAACGCGGTCACATGCTGGGTAGGCCACATCACGTCTGATGCAACCCATATGGCAACATTTGAAAAGACCCGCTCAAAAACCCGCTCAATTCCTGCTATAATCCAGACTTCTTACCGTCCTGTCGTTTCCTTACTGCGCAGAACTAGGTCTCAGGCTCTCAGCTTTGCCGACGCTTTGGGGATCCAGGTACGGATGCTCTCCAATGCCCACCACCCGGTTTCCAAACCGATCGCCGTATCCCTCGTAGTCAAACGTCGCAGAGTGGAACACGCTGCGGTTATCCCAAATAGCTATCACACACTGTCAGCAACACGCCCAAACTAGGAGTTCCATACTGAATACTTACCGATGTCGTTGGGGTTTTGCCACTTCAGCCGCACCTGGATCGAGTGGTCCTTGGCAACCAGGTCGTAGAACCACGCAAGGAGGTTGCTGCTTTCCTCCTTCGTCACGCCGTTGATGTGCCCGACGTGCGCTCCGATCGGGAACACGCTCTTCCAGCCCGTCACCGGGTTCGTCCGCACCACGGGGTGGATCGCCTTGAGCTCCGCCCCGACGTTGTCTGGGGCTCCGCGCGGCTTGTCGTAGAGCTTGAAGCCCTGGCGTTCCGCGACCTGAGCGAAGTGCGGTTGCCAGAATGTTGCTGTCAAGGACTCGAGGAACTTCTGGTAGGCGGGGCTCAGGCGGTCGTAGACGTCGTAGCCAGAGGCCCAGAGAGTGTCTAACAAGAGCAATTAGTCCGGTCGTAGTTCAAGAGATACCCCTCGACAGATGCAAAGACGTACCGCCGCCGGTTTGAGGCAGCTCCACGAGACGAAGTGAAGTGTAGTCCGCAGGCGAAGGCTCAAAAGCAATATCCGAGTGCCACAGCTCGTTATCGCGCTTGGTGACCACGACCCCGTCGTCATTCGTCTTGCGGTAGAACTTGGTGTGCTGCTTGGAGCTGATGGTGCTGACCTCGAGGTCCTCGCCGCCCAAGTCTCGCTCCGAATTGAGCAGCGGGTGGATGTGAAGGGTGGACGTAGAGGGACGACCCGTCAGCTCGCCCAGCTTCAGGATGAGCTTCTTCTGCAGGTCGTTGGTGAGGTTATCCTGGGCGCGGAAGAAGACCACGCCGCGTTGGGAGACTGTTCACAGTGGTTAGATTACTCAATGGTTCATATAAGCTGGGCGAAGGTTTGCCGTACTGGTGATGGCGAGATCTCGGATGAGTTCATCCGCGTTGGGCGCGTGCAGCCAGTCGACGAGGTTGGCCTTGGGAAACTCGTGCCCAATGGCGGGAGTGACATCAAACGACTCATAATCCTTCAGAGCCCCCGAGAGCTTGAGAGGCTGTGGGTTCTGGGTCTGGCCCTTGGTGTTAATGGGGATGCCGCTGTCAGTTGCCGACGGTGCCATCTTGAATGATTTTGACTGAGGTTGCTAGATTAGCTAAACTTGAATTGGGTGGTTCTGAGTAATAAACGTCAAAGTATCGAGAGTCCATCGCGCCCTTATATGCTCGTCTCAAAACCCCGCGGCCGACGGGGATACGGAGCACTCACACCCACAACCCATCGTCAATTCGCATCATCCTGACACCATTCGTCGACGGGAGTCGGGATTTCGACGGCACTTCGGGCACTTCGCAGCGACGAGCCATCGATGTCGGCGATAATTGGCATGACGGCAGTGTGGTGCAGCATGTCGTGACCCGGCATCTGAGCCAGTCTGCGTCGTTTATCCGGCGATTGCGCCATCGTCGTCGAATCCAAGCGCGTCAATCTTCCCCGATAAGATCATCCCGCCGTGCCCCAGAGAGGAGATGACTCGTCACCGTTGGCAGATGGGCCAATCAGAGTGTATTACATGACTGCCAAGTCGTGGGGGATAAAGAAACAGGAGTCATGATAGCGCGTCCAGTCTGCACCTACATTAATGATGCATACCTCGGCTTACAAATTGCTAGTCCTGAATGGGCTTCTTATGAACTGAGAGTCCTACCGTTCTTCATTATGATGTGGAGTTTTTCACAGAAATGACACGTGAAGTAAGAAGACAAATGTAGCTCGATAAGATACGCGGAGTTTTGTTGCTCGATATATGTAGTGGCCGCTCGCCTCAAGCCTCTGTCTTCCTTAATTTTGAACCAGCTATTTTATTTCGGATTCATTGGGCTTATAACTGTCACTGATGCCTTGACTTCCCAACTGTTTTAGTCATTTCATCTATCCTCAGTTCTACATACCTACCTTAGAGAATTTCCACTTCGATTTCTACATATTGAGATTCAATACCTCCATGAGTATTGCAAGGCCTGCGGTATCAACGGAATAACGGATGGAAACTACTCTTACCTCAGCCTAATTGTCATCTAAATTAAGATGCCGTCCTCGAGTCCGTGCTCTCTCGTTGGACTGAACTGCGATAAGCCACATGTAATGAGCCTTCCTGCGCCCAAGGGAGAATGTAGTTCCACGATTCCCTATTCGCTCCGGGTTTCATGTCGTACACCTACTCTGCAGACCAACACTTCCTAGGTCGATATCTGATTGATGTCCAGTTGTTAGTAGTGCCGCGAGTCTCTTCGAAATATAATCTACACAGGAGCCGTCACTTTTAGTCGGGTCTATCACTAAACTACACAACGGTCCCAGTGTTTACACAACGATCCACGCCAACAAGCCAGTTCTCGTCACTGTCAAAACTGTCAAAGAAGGGCGACTCATTGGCTTTCCAGTCATCCTCAGACGCCAACACTTCCTCGCTTGCAGCCATAGTCCTTGTTGTCGGACCTGTCACGGCTTACAGCAAGTCGCCAGCAGCGGTCGCAGGGGCAGCAAAAGCAGCCGTATTAACTGCTTGGTCAGGAACAGCGTCAAGTACTGCCCTGGAGGGCGCTGTCACCGCCTGCATGTTCGCGGGGTCGATCAGGCGGGCCATCGTCGGCGCCGATGGGTACACCTAGGACTGTTGGAAGCCCCTTGTGATGGATGATTTGATCAGCGTCTCCCGTGTAATCACCCTTTACGACCTCTACAAGCACCCAGACGTCCGGCAGATGATCATCGAGGGCGATGGATTCGTCGTTGAGAACGTCTGTGGCGAGAAGTTCCGTTTCTTCCGTCTCTCTTCTGTTGACGTTGACAGTACTCTCGCATTTCACGCTACGTCGATCTAGATGTCTTTCTTTTTATTGTTTGCCTTTTCTCGGTCGTTTTCCTATACATCGTGGCAGACTCATTCTTTACATCTGCCTTCCTTCTCCTGTCTATTTCGAAGTCTCCAGCAACTTTTCACATAATCCTCGGGTCTTACGTGTGGACTCTATGAAGGCGGTGGGAAATTTCTAACCAGGGACGGCACGTTGGGCATGGAGAATGCTTCCGGAATTCCAAATTCTGGGCGGTATGAAGGACTACGTATCTGCAACTCTACAACTCTCAAGACCAGCTCTATTCGCTTCTTTAATCATGTTATTCCCAGTCCAGTGGAAATATACTTGAAATTGTCTCTTGTATCTCAGAAGTGACCATATCCCATATTACTCTCAAATGTCGTGGATCATCTCTCGAGACCTAGTCAGGTATTGTCGAGCATAAGAACCAGTGGACGTTGTTATAGCCCTATTGTTAATTTTCCATCTCGTGGCCACCAAGACCTTGTGCGGCCAAGACGGTGGCGAAAGAAAGCCTGCTACCTCGAGAAGCTCGCAATGATCAAATTAAAGCTACCTAGTCAACTAAAGAGGTCAGTATTGCTAGCTGACATCATTTGGTAGGGCTTTGGTTCATTGGAACTGGCCTCAGTTCGATTAAAATAGCATAATATCCAGCCTTGGATAGCAAATTATAGCACGATACCTGGACTACCTATTACAATCTATCGTTACAGGTTTGATCGTCTGATTGAGGCGCTGTGCATTCACGTTTCGGGAAATTCAATGCACATGTTTTGTACACTTATAGGTAAAATCTGCTTTGAGCTATTCATTTTAATCCAGGATCTCCCACATCAGATATCAGCGAGATTGGCTGAGTAATCCAACCGGGAGATGCCGATGAGAGAATATCGTGATAGGCCCGACGACTTCAAATTGACATGTAATGCTGCGTGAGGTGATGGCAAGATTGCTGATATAATACAGGACAACTCCCCCGCCTCTGTTCACTCAAAGTAGCTGACGCAATGTCTTCAGTCGAACTGAGTTGAGATCAAACTGTTGACAGAACGTGGAAAAAGAAAAGGAGAGACAGATCGGCACTGACAGCCGATCCCATGCCTTCAACATCTCCTGGAACCATGGCGTTTGGCCTTTACGCAAAGAGGGAATAGCAAAGCTATCACAGAATATAGAGCCAAAGAACAAGAAGCGAGAGGCAGAGAGCTGAATATACCAACGCAAGGTCAGCAACACAACACCACCAACTAATCTCACCTACTCATTCCCTCCATCACGCAAACGCTTACAACTCCACGCACCGCACCGCACCCTACCCGGTCCCATACCCATGACACCCAATTCACAAAAGTCCATCTGTAAAAGTACACACCCCCTCCACCCCTGCCTCGCTCCCAAGTACAGATACGCGATGAAGCCATCCGCTGTCACAAGCACGTGCTGCCAGGGGGGGGGGGCAAACCGTCACCAGAAAAACCGCACACCTTCTGGAAGCCGGCATGATTGTAATTCCACCAATGCCTTCAGAGGCATTTGCGTCTGTCTTATCAGTAATGTGCGGCGGGACGGACCGATTTCGGTGCTGACGATTGATGAGGCTCGTTTCGCCATCTGGAGGTGATTTGACGGAACGGGGGTGAGGTACTGAAAAGAGGTTATGTCTGGCTAACAGGCGAAGTGAGCATGGCGAATTGGTAGATATGGCGGTGGAGTGATATCACCATACACAGACTTTGAGACCCGCATCTGACAGGTCCGGATTGAGTTGTTCATCGTTGCAGGGTGGTAGTGAAAGGACCGAGAAGGAGCCTGCAATCTCTAAACCTCAATCGTTAGTGTCCAAAGGGACCACATTCTCCTATTGTTCAGCAGAGTAATCATCTCACGCACAATCCAGTCAGTTGGTCTTGTTTTAGACAGTGTTATATAACTTCGAGATTGAAATGGCACGTCGTTGAGCATGAGAACCCTACATTTAACAAACGAAGACATATAAACTTAATCACGGGAACATTAGATGCTTATGTAAACTGCAACTTAAATTTTATGCACCACTGTGCACTTTCTAACTGTAGCATCAGACATGAGTGGTATCAGATGACGTGAAGTCCATTCAGATGCTCTCCAGAGCTCAATTATTACAAGATCAGATCGGGGTATCGACACCATATCGCCCAGCAACAACAATCGGCGACAAATAGCTTCAAACTCGCCATCCAGATAAAAGCACCAAAACAACCCCGTGATGAAGACCTCAACACCACGAGCGTACTAAACTTTAACCCTTAAAAACTCAATGCTGCTTGGTCTCCGCGTTCGTGACAGCGGCATCTAGGGCCTCCTGCAGGTCGAGGTGGAAGTAAGGTCGGTTAAGACCTTGGACGGCAGTGAGGCGGGAGTTGGAGACCTTGTTGAAGCCCTTGTCCGAGTCTTGGCTGTTGGTGGTTTCAACGGCCTCAATATCCTGACGGACACGGCCACCCTTCTCTCCGAGTGCAATAGCAGTCGCAGCGCTGTCATCACCACCGAGGTCGGCGATACTGAAGATAGCCTTCCACTGGCCAGCAGACTCGTCGTTTCGGGGGGTACGGAAGCCGAAGCCAGCGGCGGCCAAAGCCCTCTTGGTCCAGCGGTTCTCAATGTTGGCAAAGTGCCAGTCGACAATCTCTGGAGATGCAAATCGGTCGAGCTGGTTGCGAACGTCGATCAGGCCCTGGATAGAAGTAACATCGACGTTGTTGACAGTGGAAAAGTCGAGAATAACGGCCTTGAGAATCGGACGGTCATCGTTGGTGGTTTCCTTGATCTTACGAGGCTCTCCATCGTTCCAAGGGCGATCACCGAGCTTGCCCAGCAGTGAAGGGTTAGTTCGGCGGCAGCTTGCGAAGACGGTCTCAGTGAGGTGGTTGAGGTATCGGGAGGCGTTGGGGTAGTTGAAGCCCTCAGCAAAGCGGTAGATGAAGACACCGGGGTAAGGGGTTCGGACAACGACATTAGGGTTCGAGCCATCGGCATGGTCAAGGGGCAGGAAGCCGGCACGGAGAGAGGTTTCGTTGTCGTCAACAGGTACCTCCTTGGCAATCGATCCAGGGCTTGATGTACCATCGTTGAGGCTAGCCTTCATGGTGCGGATGCGGACAACACCAAGGAAGCGGCCCTTGGTCTGGAACAGTCGGACAATGACGACAGCAAAGGAGATGCTGATGGTGGTGTAGATACCGTTTTCGATGGTGGAGAAGATGGTCACGAGGACACCCGCGAAGAAGATGGGCACCTCAAGAGGAGAAACGCGCCAGAATTGGTAAACGACCCGGGGAGGAGTGATGACATCTCCGACGGCATGGATAATGACAGCGGCGAGAGCTGCGTTGGGGATGTAGAAGAAGACGGCGGTCAAGGCGTAAAGAGCGAGCAGCACAACAATACCAGTGATGACACCAGCAAAGGGAGTGCGAACACCGGCCTTGGCCTTGATAGCAGTTCGGGAGAAGGAACCAGTAGCAGGGTAGCCGCCTAGGAAGGGACCGAGCAGGTTAGTAACACCGATAGCGACAAGCTCTTGCGAAGGGTCGATGATGTAGTTGTTGACTCGGCCAAAGGACTTAGAAATAGAGATGTGCTCGATCAGGACGACGATGACAGCGGCAGGAAGCTCCGAAATGAAGGACTTGATGATGCGGGCGTCGATCTCGGGGGCGGCAGCGTGAGTGAAACCTAGGGCAGTGATGTTAGTTTAATTCGAAGAAAAAAGGATATGAAGAACTTACCACTGGGGACATCCTCAATGATGCTGACCAGGGGGTTGTCTCTTCGGTGGATGTTGATGCCAGCGCTGATACCGGTGTACAGCAGAATGACAAAAGCAGTTCGCAGGGTGGAAATGAAGAAGTAGATCTTCGCACGCTGGGGCTGCTTCTTGGCGAGGGTAGAGCAGATGGCGCGGATGCCGTAGAGCATGACAAGGGCGGTCAAGCCAAGGGCAGCGTCAATCTTGGTGTCGCCGAGGTGCTTGAGAGTCTCGATGATGACCTTGTACGTGGCAGCACGGGTGTTGACACCCTTGATGCCCATAAGCTTGGGGACCTGGCCGGCGGCGATGGAGATACCGGAGCCAGTCATGAAGGCGCAAATAGCCGGCAGCGGGATAAACTCGACGATCCATCCAACTCGGATAAGGCCGAGGAAGGTAACAATGCAGCCAATGATGACGGCAAGGGCAGAGGCAACGACGTGACCAGGGACGTCAGGAATGGAGTCAGCTGCAGACAGGACGATGTTACCGGTGACCTGCGACATGACGGCAACGGGCTACAAGGTGGTCAGCGGGACTGCGCGATGCAGATTAGGGGGCGGTTGGGGGCAGACGTACACCAATGGTAATGTCCTTGGACGTGGCGAAGAACCAATAGATGAGGACACCCATAAAGGACGAGTACAGGCCATATTCGACGGGGAGTTGAGCCAATTGAGCATAGGCCATGGACTGGGGAACCACGACGGCACCGACAGTAGTGCCTGTTGGTCGAGGAGTTAGCCATCTTTTCAGGATCCTTCTTCTGTCGCTTTTTTTCTCCAACAGGGTCGGGGATGCGGGAAACTTACCAGCAATGAAATCGCCAAGGAACCAGATCCAATTGTACTTGCCAATCCACGACAAGAAGGGGAACAGGCTGTAAAGATAGGCAGCAAATCCGTGGAGGGTCGGCGTGAACTCCTCTAGGAATTCGCCCACGGTGGGCTCCCGCTCAATGTAGATGTCGGCATTGGTGATGGAGGGCGCGCGGTCCTCGGGCTCGACATGGTCGGCTCCAAGGAACTTCTCCAGGGCGTGTCTGCCCTTGCTGGTGGGACCGGACATGATGTTCAGTTGTAGAGAAAGAACAAAGAGTAGAATGGATGGCTCGAGAGAGAGAGTGAGAGAAAATTGGGACAATGGGGTCCTTTAAGACTGAGCGGTGCCGGGCGCGAGTGCACGTCGGACTATCGCTCGGTCGGTCGGGGAGTAGCACACCCTAGGGTCGATGCCAAGATGGGACGAGCCACAGCCAAGATGCAAAAGGGAGCGGAGACCTGGATAGCGGGCGGAGTATGACGCGCCTGCAGGAGAAAGTGGTCGTGGACAGACCGGGAAGGAGGAGGGTCAGGCGTGCGAGCGAGGTGACTTGCGAATGTCCTGGTCGACTAGAGTCTGGAGTGAACCGACTGGAGCTGGGCGGTTGCGGTCGAGGATGGGAGAGGACTCTGGGACAGCAGAAGAAGCGATTGAGAAGAGCGGCGACGACGGGGTATTAATTAAGTTTCCGTGTCGAGCGTGTGTGGCGATCCAGATGGGAGATGGACGGACAGGCAGGCCAGATGGAGTCGAGTCGGTCGAATCTGGGCTGGCCGAAGCTGGTGGAGCTGGTCTACTCGAGTCCATGACTTCGAGCGTGCTAAAGGCCAGGGATCGAGGAACGCACCCAGGCCACACCGGGGCGTCGGGAGCGAACAGGGTGGCCAAGAGAAATGGAAGAGAAGAACATCACATCCCCCAAGTACCAGTACTCCCCGAAGCCTTGCGCAAGACCCGCGCGTACCGTGGTGTACTCTTCGTGTGCCTCTCGTCCTCGTCGGTCCGTCGCGCAGGGCGGCAGACGGGGGACATGCCATGGGATGGGGAGTTGGTCAGACCCCATGTCGTAGGCGCATGGGGAAACGGGTGTGGAACACCACCCACTCGCTGTACAGTAAGCAGAGGAGCGTAATGATTCCCACCATCCAGGAGACGGCGAGCGGGGAGTTGCGTGGGCGTGGGGGAGCTGGCTGGCCCTGGACTGGCTGGCTCAGATTGCGTGCTGGCCAGGATGCAGCATGCCATCTTCGTCATGCCGTAGAGGCTCCGCCAGAAGCCCACAGGCTTGCGTCTTTCAGTGGAGCAGCCGCCTGGAGACTCTTGTCTGCTCTCCCCGAAACACAGAACAGACAGATCAACGCCTGGCGCAACGGACCGTGTGGCACGGACTGATTCCGGGCGCAACGAGGCAAAAGAAACGAAACCATTGTCGAGCGAGGCGTCGCTACCTGAACAATCCAGCCGTCAGCTACCCCCCAAAATGAACTCCTCACGCAGAAAATCGACAGGTCCTGTCTGGAGGAATTCTGCAATTAGCACGCACGACGAAGTCGACGACGATGGCGCAATCGCCTCCGGGGCCAATCGTGGGGAGATGCGTCCATCAAAAGCGGGCTCGCCAGGGACGCTTGGGCTGCGCGGGCTTGGGTCCATGCCTGTTTCGGTCTGGTGGAGAGAAGCCATCACCAACCACTTGTGCGGGACAGACGGGGGAGGTTGTTTTTGATCTGAGGCCATGTGTAATCCGTGATGCTGGGAGAGAGAAATGCCCCTCTCTCCCTCCCACTGTTTATGACACAATTGATTCGTGTGCCTGAGGCTCTGTGGCCACTGCGGTCTTTGGATGGAAGCTCCATGGAAGGGATCAACTGCGTGCCTACCTACGTATCCCATTTTCTTCTTGTTTTTCTACAGTGCCTAAATCCCGCGCAAGAGGGCCAGCAACACAAACGCGGAAGGCGCAAAACTATCTGATCCAGATTCAACATCACCATCCACCTCAAAATGGCATCATCCCCACCCTACTCCCGTAACGGCAACCGTCCACGCTAGACGCAGTCCACGCTAGGTACTTCGCAGACATCTCCTCGGGTCTCTTTTGTCTCTCCTCCATTGGCTTCGTTTCGCTTGGGTGCTTCCCAGTCGATTAGCCTTCGCCCTGCTTCGGACGCTACGGTCTGCGTGGTGCTCCGGCCCCACTCTGCCCCGGGACCACCTCCTCTCACAGCCTTTCCTTACCACTTCGTCACTGTCATCACCAGTCGCAACCACTCACAACCACTCACAACGCTACCGAAACTCATCCACCCCTGTGAATCTCGCCCTCCCTTTTCACATCTGCTCCCCGTGTACAGATCTGTACCTCCAAGTACCACCGCGTACGTCCCAGCCGGCTCGTCGCACCCAACGGGCCATGGCAGGTGGATGTTGCGTGGAGAATCTGCCCATGCACATGTGCTGAAGGCCACACGGTAAGACGTGGTCCCGATGCATGATGTGTGTGTATGCACACTTGCGTACAGTACCTGCTGTCACTGTCCCCGTCTCTTCCAGGTTGCCGCTCCACCGGAGCCAGGAAAGAGATCCATCCCAGGGCATAGCAGCATCGCGTGCAACGAACCCCCAAATCTGCCGTCCCCTTCCGTCCCGCTAACGCCTTCTGGGTGGTCAGCGTCAAGCTGTCTGCAACGTTCTTCCTAGAGGGAGCACGCTGCCAGAGTCCAGACTCACCCTAGGCGAGCCGTAGCCTCGGGAGGCCAGATGCTAACGCTACAGATCCAGCTTGGGTGAATCAGGTTTGCCTCTGCATTAACACAAACACAGCTCACGAGACTATCACTTCATACTAGTCTTTTGTTTTTTGCTTCTCGGCCTGACACGTTTCCGTCCTAATGGAATGGCTGAAGTGCCTACTGGCCTAGACCTTCCCGTGGGCGCCCTGCTATGGCGCTGCTATGGCCCCGTCTCATACAGCCCGCGCTCACGCAATAGACCCTGATATATTGCTCTATTTCTAGCGCGCCTTTCGTCGACCCTTGACTTCACCATGCATATTCTACACACTCGATCTTGAAAACTCGTTCCAATCACGCCGAAACGAAATCATTGCCAAGCGCCGTGTCATCCGATGCATCATCATCGCGGGCCCTCGCCGTCCCCGTTTGGAACGTCGGCGGTTTCCCCGTCTTCTACTTACGAAATCGAAATAGAACCTGCTCCTCTGGAGGAGAAACCGCCCATCAGCCCCGGAGCATATCATGGAGCGTTCGTGTCATCCTTGCTCGCGCTGAGTTGGCGCAGGCCGCCAGCGGGGAGTATCCTCGCTCGTTGTGCTCCCTTTGCATCCTCCTGCATCACAAATGGGGCTTTGGGGTCCTCCCCTGCTTCGGACCGTCGGCACTCGTCCGAGGTTCCAGCTTGGCTTTGAGAGATTAAGTGATCGAAAGGCCTCGCCCTCATCGCCCCACGCATCGAGAGATTGCCTCCCCTCCGGTCCAGACTTCTCCATTGAGGCCGTCGTCAAAGCTCCACACCAGCCCGGCTTGACAACATGTCAATCCGAGTGGACGATTGCTTCGTGTTTGTTGGTCTCTGTCTGTGAGGCGCTCTGAATGACACTCATTGGCCTGTGTGAGTCCCAATGGCGATCTCCGATGACGAGACTTGATGCTACAGTGACAAATCTGCTATAGGATTTCGGCCCCTTCAGCTGTCTCAGTTCGCGATGCAAATGTTTTGTGACACCACACAACAGCCTGCCTCGCCAAGAGAACCCTGGTCTAGCGTCCGCGATCACTCTTGCTAGTCCCTTGGGCTGCTGGAAGGGAGTGTGCGGAAAGCATGCCAAGGCCCATGCAGATCTGCCCAGGCTCACCCCCTCCATCACCAAGAGATTTAGTCACAGAGTCGTCCTGGGGAGGGCTGCATGGCGGCAGTTTGGGTCTAGGCTCCCGGCGCCAGTCTCAGTAAATCCCCATCCCCCAGCGTCAAGTACTAGTACTTGTACCTGCCGAGCCCAACAAGGGGGTGTCATCCCGGCTTCAGGCATGCGACCACCCGTTTTTGCAGTACCGGGGAGGCGGTAATGACCGAGCCGTCACCCGCAGCAAGCACGTCTTTTCCGTCTTGGCTGAACCAAGAGCCTCCTCGTGGCGTCCTACTGCCACGCTTCGATCGCTTGGCAACACACCCTTCTCGGCTTCCGGCACAGATCCCAGCCGCGAGGCCAACGTCAACGACAGCCTGAAGGTTGGATTCTTTGCTTCGTGATGGGCGGCCCTCATCCTCATTCTCGGTAACGCGATCCACCGTCGACGCTCTTGGGAACCTTACCCCCATGCTCGCATGTCTAGTTCTCAGAGCTATTGGGTCGCAAGCAGTTCGCGGCAAGGACTTGTTCTCCCATTCCCCCCATTGGCTCGATTCATTGCAGGGAGGCGATACTAAGCGGCGAGAGCATGGTCCTGGTTCGGAGGTACTTCCTCGGATTCAGAGTCTGGAATTGCGCGAGGCAAAGCAATGTCGGTCTAGACGATGGCGACTACAGCCATGATAATGATGACAGCCTCGCGAGCAGCAATCATGTCGACGCGGTGCAGTTTCGCCGTCGATTTAGATCTGCCACTGCGTCTGGTGGCTGGCACTTTGCGTGCCGATATCCCGAATGGCCTGGGCATCCAGGACGACGCAAAATGGGCCCAGGAATGGACACCCCGAAGCGTCCCCTACACATGAGACCCTGCAGGCCGGTCTTTGAAATTTATGCTCAGATTTTGGCTTTCAATTAAGCTTACCAGCGACCCACTCATTGAATCGAGGTGATGTGTGCTTTCAATGCCCATTTTCGGTGCTGCGCGGGTCGTGCGTGGTGTTGACGGGAACGCTCAACACCAGGTGTTGTCAAAAGATAGGCGCGATGCGGCTAGAAATGCATAAAAAAATCGCGTTGGATTTGTCAGGGGCCTAGTTGATCGGATCGGGCCGTGCATCTATGCAGCAGTGAATTTGGGTGGTTTCGGGGAGTTCACGGGGAGCTTGAAATCTTCGTCGGGGGGGAGTTGGATGCAGCCAACGGGGAAATGGATTGGTAGCAGGAGATGTCTGCGAAATGTGCCCAACTGTTCATCAGAGACATAAACAAGATAACACACTCAGTAATTGCACATAGCAGGCAATTGATGAAGTCTAGATTAATTGTCCACACCACGTCATTGATCCAGCTTCATCAAAGACCGACGAAGCTACGCCCACAGTACCGACGGGATACTCAAACAATACAGGCAAACGCTTCCACGCGGCACGCAGATAGTACATACAGGATCATACCAGCTACAGAGTCTGTCCCCTGAATCCCTTGCAATACTTTGCGATCCCGAGAGACGAATTGCCGCGTTGCGCTCCGTCTTTCGGGGAGATGACGCGGCTCGGGGAGTTGACCGCCAGAAAGCACGGACTCGCCGCGCGTGAGTCGTCGTCAAGGTCATCTTGAAAAGTAGGCCGGTGGGTCGAGATTGCGACGGGTAGACGCAATCTTTTCTAGGGTGTAGATTGGCGTTGATTCTAGTCGTGGTATAGATTTCGTGAAGGTCGTGAAGGTCTAGGGTAGGTTTTCTGTCGCTGGTGAAAGCGTTGTCTAGGCGGGCTGGAGCTTTGGGTTTTGTTTTTGAAGTGAGCAGCGCTCTTGTGCTGCTTCGTAGTATCGAGAGAAAAGTAAGAATAAATCTAGACTAACCTCATAGGTGCTTATGTCGTTGGAATTTATTCATCCTCACATGATCCTCATAACTCTATGTCCGGCCTGAGAGTTGAAGCTTTGTGGCATAAGGGTGACGCCCAAAGTAGAATACTTACTTAACATGGCATTATGTCTCAACACATAGTAAAATCGCCAGTCAGACTTATGGTCCATAACATAGAGTGTGCAAATCCAGTCGAAGGTGAATACACTTCTGTGAGTGAGCTTCATCGTCACATTCATAACATCACTTTGTACCAAAACTACTGGCTCTGAAGTCTCATGAGCGTCAGGCTGTCGGTCATAATGAGTCGTCAGCCGAACGACAATAACAAGTCACATTGAGCCAGGTACTTCCTTTGGTGGAGGAGTGTGACCCGACTAAACTTAGCAAAACTACGTAAGTGCTGAACAATGGCGCTTTTATACTTTTACAAAGCACGCCACGACGGTCGTATTAACGATAATTCAAAGGGCTCGCGTTCGTATGACGAAGCAAAGCACTTTTAGACTCAGCTTCGGGGACTCTGGTGCAAATGTTTTGTCCTCACTACTGAATGAATGGTATTGTTATATGAGACTACGTGTGAAACACTGCACCTGACAGAATACACCTGGCTACTTTAAATTGTGTGTGTGTGGACTGCGATTTGAGTTCTAAATTGTTAAAGCCTTCTAATTACCAACTGTCATTCTTCCTTGAGAGGAGAATAGGTATCTAGAAACTCAAGGCAAAATAGTCGCTTGATTTTAATATAACGATAATTGAGCTTGAACACGCTAGATTCCAGACGTTTTATTACGTACAAGGACAAACGCTCAAGTCTTCTGAGAACAAACGAAAAGAAACACCGAAACCAGCTTACTCCAAGACACACCTGCAAAATGTGTGTTATCATCTCCACTCATGGCGATATGTCGCAGAATGGTATCCGAGATTTAGCCTCAACTATCCCCTTACAGCCGGTCGATTCCTAAACTCCGATAGCACGATGAGTCAATTGTGTCAGCTCCGTGATCGCAAAACCAATCTTCAACTTGACATCTTTTCATACCTTAGAGTCAAACATGTCGAGTAACGTATTTACCTACAGCACCTGTCCGGAGGGATTGTTGCGACTACTCACAGGCCACCTATCGTTCTCACTGCCGCTTCTAAGACGACTGCAGTATACAAAGTACAGCCATGGAATAACTCCGACAGCAAGAATCGTGTTTGTTTCCGACACTGGTGAGGTCTCCGACGGAGCTTCTCTGCCAAACCGATTTTCTGTCTGTTATGTTGATGTTGGCAGCGACCACAACACACAAATGTGGCTGTACTCCACACTAGAGGACGAGAAGCAGGTGGGCGCCGACGACGACAAGTTTTACGAACAACAGCTCAAGGCCCTCGTGGACGAGATAATCCGCATTGCCAAGGAATACGGTCGTGAGTTAGTGCACTCTGGCGCTGTGCTTGTCGGAACTCTCCACACAAGTGTACGCAACATCTTGGAAAGAACCGGCCGAGTCACCGGGAGGGCAACGGGCCTCTACGACAAATGGCTGTTCAGGGTCGAGGACATACCAGAAAACGGATCGCCGCTGCCAGATGGATTACATTGGGCCACGGCTACCTTGGCGGACTGCAAGCTTGCCATCTCACGCTCGGATATTCCACGAACAGCGTGAGAAACCCTCAAACCATTCTGAAATGAAAAATGTACTCATTGAGAATTATATTGTAGAGAGTGGCTGTCTCTGATGCCAAGTCTGATTCTCAAGCTTGAAGATGAGACACCAATTTCGTGGGCGTTTCTAGGTAAGTTCCAGACCAGATCCGATCGTGATGAGTTGCTTACCCCAAGACAGGCCCAGATGGATCGCTAGCAAGTCTTCATTGCGAGGTATGTCGCTCCTCAGTTCACTAAAAGAAGTTCTAGACAACAATGTCGTGCTTCTAGGAAGGATATAGACGACAAGGCCTCGCCAAGACATTGGCTGCGAAGCTCTTCCGGGAGAGGACATCCGAGTACGGAGACGACGGGTGGTGTTCCGCTGACGTATCACCATCCAATCAAGGTAGCCGTGGGATGTGCATGCGCTTGAATGGGAAGCCATATTGGACGGTGTCGTGGTGAGTTTAACGACCACTTTTAAGATAAATATCAACTGACTTCACTGCAGGGTTCTCTTGAATGTCAGAGAGACGGTATCGGGTGACGCGAGCGGAGACAAGTGAATGGGATGACTAGAGGACATATGGGCTGCGATTCACTAAGTTTCGAATGTCCAGATGATGATTGTGCACCTCGATTCTTAATAGTAAGAGGGTGATGCTCAGGCACTCAAGTAGATCCGATGGGTCAAAATCAATCCCAGAGCTTTGGATATCTTGGGCCTTTTTCTTGTAACAAGGAGGACAGCGGTGGTTTCTGGTCTGAACAACGGAGGTTGTGATCATTAGAGACAGATAGAGGAGGCAGCTGAGAATCGACCTTTTACTGCCGTGCTCAATGACATAAGTACGCCATTCAGCGCAGGGTGCGTTTGCCTAGGAATCGTGATTACTCCACTTGAACACTCTGTGCATCTTGGCAGACCGATCCTTTAAGAACATTGCTGAGATGCAGCACTAATTTCTGCTGAGACTTGAAAGATGCAAACGGCGGCCTCTTAAGACGCTTCTGGGCGGTCCCCACCTGACCTCACTTTCTCCATGTCTCAAATCCAAATATTGAAAACAGAGAGCAACGTCAAATAGAACTTGATCTTCTATCGTTCAAAAATGCCTTCCGCAATTCGTGCCAATTCCTTCGGAGACAGCCGTCCAGTCAAGGGAGTGACGACTCCGATGCTGTTCAATGCAGAAACACAGCAGCTAGACTGCGGCTGGGCGCCTTGATAGATAAAGTTATGCATTTGATGGGTCGTTTAAGTTCTTTGGGATTGGGAATATGAGTCGACCCCCTACTGGACGGTGGACAGACTGATTGAAGGAGTTCGAGATCATGGCTTGAACTAAGGTTAAGTTCGTGTGATCGGCTGTGTTTTCTTGTCTAGTGATGAGCCGTTTTGAGTGTTCCTGTCTGTGATGCACTAAACTTTGCCGTTCGCTGATTAGCCTTCAACCATGTACAAAATTTCCGTTTTCATCTTTCAGACCTTGACGGTTTCCTGTCACATAAAGACCGATCCATCCTCACCACACGCTTTTAAAACTTCTCAGCCAATTTTATTTTTTGCAATATCAACAGCAACGCCTCAAAATGGATGCGACAAACGTGAATAGTTTGGCAAGCCTGCCTTCAGAAATTATCAACGAAATCTGCTCTAAGCTGCCTACGCGGCCGCTCCGGTGCCTCCGACTCGTCAACCACCGGATCGGCGACATCGCCACGGCTTGGGCATTCCGACACGTGCGACTCGCCGCACGACAGGGCTGTTACGACCACCAACATTTTGTCTGGATTGCCCAATCGGAGAAACTGCGTCCCTTGGTGCGGGAGGTCACTTGCGATTCCTGGCGTGGGCCTGGTGTCGGCTACTGGGCGTCTTGGGAGCAATCCGTTTCGGGCCACCCGTCTGAGTTCTTGAATGCCCTGCCACTGATACGATGCTTCCCCAACATGACGAGTTTACATCTGTGCTTTGGTGGATATGCCAAGCACGACTACAGCTCGAGTACTATCGACAACGGGGTTATAGAGACGGACGGCTTCAGGTACAGGGTGCTTGATACCATCTTCCGCTGTCTGAATGGAACCTGGTCCGCCGAAAACCAACAAAAAATGGACGAAGAGTGGCTGTCATATGAATTTGAAGCAGACTATGAGATGATTCTCCCAGAGGCCGCAAGTTTAGGCCCTATCGCTCTCAGGGAATTAACTATTTCGAACCTTGCCGATTACTATGACAAGCGCGTTGGCAACGCAGAAATGTTCACTAAGCAACTTTCAGCAAGTCGCCTCAGAGGCCGGAAGATATACATCACACCACATAAAATCGAGCAGCACAACGGCGCCGGAACTCGGCCAAAGAAGACAATACGGCTGCGCGAGAACTGCGAAATGTTGGAGGGGTTGCTCAAGATTCTATCTATGTGCAGTCGGGATGCCTTCGGCTGGAACTCAAGAATGGACTTCCAAGCCCTCCGATCAGGGGAGAATTTCGATCCACGATTCCCTCCTCTGAAATTCATGATGGTGGGGAAGTAAACGTTCAGCCATCAATGGGATCTCAAACTAATCGAAAGTCGCTGTCAAATTAATGCTTCTGGTGGACTTGAAGAATACTATCTAATGAATATCCATACGTTGCAGGTTCAGCATTAGCACCTGCAAGCAATGGTGTCGCAATTTCGACGAGAACTTTGAGGGAAATGGCATAGCTATTCTTAACAGCATACGAAGATACCACGCTTGAGTCTGACACAGCGTATGGAAACTGCAATTTCGGAGGTCATCGAGTTTTTCTCTGCAGGTGAGAGCCACGAGAGCTGTAAGAGTCATTAAATGAACTACATCTAGGATGCGGCGTTGCATAGTTAACGGGTCTGTCACAGCGAAAGTTCAAGTGGAAGAGCGTGGCCACGAGAATATCGAAATTCTTCTTGCCTGTCGCCGGCTTCCACAAACTGTGCCTAGGATTCATGAGCACGACACCAGCATCGGTCAACAGTCTGTCATCAAACATCATACATGTACTCGGCAGCATCGTTGGACTATTTCCATGGTGTGAGACGCATTGACCTTCACGTGCCTACCGCCGTCAGCCCCAGCTCGATGAGGAAGTTCACCGCAATGATAGAGTGGAACTAGCCGTATTGCAGCACAAGTTCCAAGACCGACGAATGGGGTTCAAGCATCTGACGGGTTAGTGTTTATAGGTGGTTTGGGGCGAGATGATTCAAGCAATAGAGCCGACAGGGAACCGCAAGTGGAAAAGGGTAGTAGGCGTCTTGGTAATCGGGAAGTTGGATTTCATTTAGCTAGCACAGTATCCGGAATAGTTTTCAGGATCAATCAAACTTTCATCGCATCAATTGAATCCCCAACTACGACTACTCTCCCTTGTTCCCCTTTCAGTTCCGTTCACTCAAGTGCAAATCCTCCAAGGATCCCCAACACCAACAACATAAAAGTATAAACCAGTACCTAGACAATATCATGAAAGGCAGGTTGTAATAAGTCGTATTGTTCTAGAAGCTCCAGGCCTGGGCAGCAGTCCGCATGAATACCGAAAATTAATTTCAATGCGTAGTGACCAAACGAGAATAATTCCGGAGGCGACCCAAACTGGAATGGCAGCAGTCACCAGATATAGTCGCCAGCTGCGCCGGTAGTCCTCTTTCAGGAGACCGATGGGCCGGAAATATCGGCTCACCACCGTATCGGGAGTCGGATCATGCCGAGGCGGCCCTTCCACGCGTGGGATAGAATGCTCGGTTGTGTTTCCGAACTGCCAAGGCTAAGTTTATACGGATGGAAAAACCGCGGGGCGGCGATCCTTCATTTGCGATCTCTCCGGTGGCTCCATATAGGCCGTCGAGTGGCGCTCAAAAAAAAGCTTCAGTAGCTGGACCTGTTTCAGGCCTGTTTCTGTTTCCCCGGCGGAATCCATGCGAACATCGGACGAACTGCCTGTCCGAGATGTTTCCCCGTGGTTTTGACCCCATATCAACTGAACGCTATTGACTTTTAGAGACAGGGGAATAATACGTAAAGACTCGGGTTCTTCCACTTCTTGGGGTGGGATTGAAAGATCGCCAGTCAAAGCAAACATTCTTAGTCACTTCTTTATTCTCTTAAAGTATCATGGTCGCCTTTACTTCACTTCTTGCAGGGTTTGCCCTTGTCGCCGGAGCCTTGTCTGCTCCTAGCGACATCCAGAAGAGAGCTGGTACTCCTAGCAGCACTGGTACGAACAACGGGTATGGAATGCATTGAGTCTTCTTTGCGGTCTTGGAAGCTAAACCATGCTCTAGATTCTACTACTCGTGGTGGACAGATGGCGGCGCAGACGTGACCTACACCAACGGTGCCGCCGGCCAGTACAGCGTGAACTGGAAAACGGGAGGCAACTTTGTTGGTGGCAAGGGATGGAACCCAGGCAGCCGACGGTCAGTACTGATTTACCATGCGGGATGGCTGCGATACTGATCTTGTTCACAGCACCGTCGAGTACTCCGGCACCTACAAGCCCAACGGCAACAGCTACCTCGCGCTCTACGGCTGGACAACCAGCCCGCTCATTGAGTACTACGTGGTCGAGTCCTTCGGCACCTACAACCCGTCGACGGGCGCCACCAAGAAGGGTGAGGTGACGACCGACGGCGGCACGTACGACATCTACACGACAACGCGCACCAACGCGCCGTCCATCCAGGGCACCGCGACCTTCCAGCAGTACTGGTCCGTCCGCCGCACGAAGCGCGCCAGCGGCACCATCACCACGGGGAACCACTTCGACGCCTGGGCCAAGGCCAGCCTGAAGCTGGGCAAGTTCGACTACATGATCATGGCTACCGAGGGATACTTCAGCAGCGGATCGGCGAGCATCACCGTCAAGGGGTCGACGTCGAGCAGCAGCAGCGGCACGACGACTGCCAAGGTCAGCACCGTGGCCGAGAGCAAGACCAGCACCGGATCTAGCACCACCAACGTAAGTTGACCAATATTCTCGTCGAATGTAGAATCCGACAGCTGACTTTCTAACTGCAGTGCGCGGCCAAATGGGCTCAATGCGGTGGCTCGGGCTGGACTGGGGCGTCTTGCTGTGTGTCTGGGTCGACTTGCAAGTCTGTCAACGAGTGGTACTCCCAGTGTCAGTAAAATGTCACAGGAAGGTCAACGATGATGTTGACGAGATTGAGTGAGGTGGCTGCGTTGTTCTTGTACATATAGAATGCATCCAGAGTTGAGCTCTGTGCTAAGGAACATAGACCTATTCGAGATAATTGTCCCTTCCGGGAATTACTCCATTTTTTGCTCCACTGCAAGGCTCGTGATTATAAGGACGGCAAGGCTGGTTTACAGTCTCACCAAGTTTAGCCCAGGAAGGCTAAAGGGATCCCGTCAGTCAGGGCTACACGAGGACTGCAGGTTGCCTCCGTAGTACTCAGCCAGCCAGGCTACAGCAATGAAATAGACTAGATTACAAATCTTCAGCCAAGAGGTGCACAAAAGACTGCGCAAGCAAGTGGAGAGCGTCTCGGTGCGCTGTGCTGTTCTCAAAACCGATGATCAGCGAATCAACTCACTTACCTACTAGTGCAGTTGGCTGCCTGAGAAAGACTTACAGTGTAACCGGTCGCGAACGGATATTTGCGTACTGTACATCATACGCTAAGTTGACACCCCGCGATCACTAAAAATGCCCTCAAGCACAGTGCGCAGCACTGACAGCTTCCACCGCATTGTATTTCTTTCACGCGCTCCCTCGCAAGTTCACCATTGCATCAACAACACCCTTGCAAGCAGCGTCGAACCGCAACAAGCATGGGCACGCCATCACATTTCCGGA
This sequence comes from Neonectria punicea, assembly GCA_037954315.1. Taxonomy (NCBI): domain Eukaryota; kingdom Fungi; phylum Ascomycota; class Sordariomycetes; order Hypocreales; family Nectriaceae; genus Neonectria; species Neonectria punicea. The sequence continues at coordinate 11,912 of JAZAVJ010000187.1, read as the reverse complement.
CTCAACCACTATACACTTCTCCCTCGCTAGTCTTCCCAAGTCTTTTCTTTGTAGTTGCTAGCTGCTAGTCTGCTCGCCGCCGTACTTCACCATGTCCACCTTCAACGGCATCGTGTCTGAGTTTCCCGACATCAGAAGTCAGTCCAAACAGCTGATTCTCGTGGACGTCAGCTAATCATCGAGCAGTTGACTTTTTTCGAAAGCATCCTGATATCCAGCCTCCCCTCGCATGCTTCCTGAGCCATGTCCACAGCGACCACCTCGCTGGCTTAGAGAGCCTACGATCGCCCTTGTATGTCAACTGCATCGACTTCTTTTGCATGATTCTTACAAGCTCCAAGTGTCTACTGCTCGGCAGCTACCAAAGAGATTCTCCTCCGGTTAGAGCGGTACCCTTGCCGTATCAACTACGCCACCGGCATCCTTGAGTCAAGACAGCAGACCTACAAGCACCTTGCCAAGGTCTTAGTATGTTCACGCCTCCCTGAACTGTCTCGATAGCTACTTACTCTGCGATAGAAACCGCTACCATTAGAAACGTCGACTACAATCGAGCTTCATCCCGGTCGTCACATTCAGGTGACCCTGTTTGACGCGAATCACTGCCCCGGGGCTGTCATGTTCTGTGAGACTAACAATCACCACACTTCCCCCCTTATGCTAACTTGTTGGGCTTAAAAGTGATCGAAGGCGACGGGGAAGCCATTCTGTACACCGGTGACATCCGAAGTGAGCCGTGGTTTGTCAACTCGATAGCACGAAGTCCCATCCTCGTTGAGTACACTTCAGGCATCAAAACATTGGACAAGATCTATCTCGACACGTCCTTCATCCAGGACATTCCATTCCAGACAAAGGCGGAAGGAATCGCGGAGCTCCTTCGCAAGGTTGCTCAATATCCCAACGACACTGTATTTCATTTTCAAGCTTGGACCTACGGGTATGAAGACATATGGGTTGCCTTGTCCAAGGCTCTCAAGTCACCAGTAAGTCAGCTTCGCCCATTGGAGGAATGCTCGAGTTGACCGATGGTAGATCCACGTTGATGATTATAAACTCCTGATATATGGCTCTTTGAAGGCGCGTCAGTCGGAAGCGCGGTTCAGCAGCAACTACCACCTCACTCCCGAATCCCCAGCGCTCACGGGATACATGTGTGGCAACGCTCCACATCCAGGCTGCCTAACCTCGGATGAAACTGTTCGCCTTCACAGCTGTGAGAAAGGCAAAATGTGTGAGGTCGCTCGGCGTCCATCCACCGTTGTCATCCAACCGATCATCACTCACCTAGCGAACGGAGAGAACCTAGCCGAAGTTGGCGTCGGTGGTGGCGGTGATGATCTGCAACGAGAGGCAGAGCTGGATTACTTAGACCAGGGCGGCCTCAGCACTTTACTGGATGCGTTCGTTCCCGGGAATATCCTCAATAACTCATGGATCACTAACAGTGTGTAGGCTATGGGTCGACGACGTCTCACCAGAGGCGATTTCCAATCTCAGAAAGGCTTTGACACGCGCAATTTCGACGGGTCGGAACTTTTATCTTGACAAAAAGATTGCTTCGTTTGATGATGAGCCTTCGGTGGCGGAAGCTATCGTCCGAATCGCCGAGAAGCTTTATGCAGCCTCAAAGAAACCAGCAGTCGAGGATCGGCCAGGGCCAGCCGGCCTACCCACAACGATCCAGTTTCCATATTCCAGGCACTCATCCTATCCCGAGCTCTGCCAACTGGTCGAAGTCTTCCGACCGAAGGATGTTTGGCCTTGTACTATAGATCCTGAGGGGTGGCTCAGGGAAGGTAAGCCACTAATTTCCGTCGAAAAAGCGCGGGACTAATCCTGGATTCAGGAGTCAACATCGAGTCGCTCTTTGGACAGTTTTGTTCCGGTAGTGAGTTCGATCACGACACCAAGATGAAAGTGCAGGGGCAAGGGCTTGTCATACCAATCCAAGCCGACAGCCAAATCACGACCGATTCCATACCAAGAACCCCGCCACATATTAATTCTCAAGATACGGGTAGTTCCCCGGCCCCGCAGAAGGACCCTCCCACAGCAGTCAGTATCCATGAACCTGAAAGGTTCATTAGCCTCCTGCCAGAGACGCAACCACCTACCAACAGCGAAGAAAAGCACGAGGAGGTGCTTCCGGAATTGGAGTCCGAACCCATCTTAATTTCATCCTCTGAACACAAGCGATCATTCGACACCTTCGCTGCTGAAGAACCGACAGACGCCACTCCAAGTCAGGATGGCCCAACGGATGTTTCTGAATCGTTCAGTTCGGCCATTTCAGCTCGGCATTCGACGGCTCGTCAGGAAGCATACTATCAGATGCTAGACAATCTGACCACGGATAGGTGGAGACCGATTGAACTGATGTCGACGAACGATGAGTATACAACGATGGACAAAGAGCTTTGAGGCCATTGGTGGCAAGATGGCCAATCTCGTCGTCTCCCGTTTCTGTTTCGTGCAAACAACTGATTGACGTGGATTTTGGTTGTAGGCTGCAGTATCACCATTGATACAAGTCAGTCAGCTTCTGCTTTGGCCATTGGAACAGTTGCAGAAACTTGGACTGTCCAGCAAGCTTGGTCTCAATCTGCTCTAAGAGCTGTCTCCCCCAGCCTCTCGAGTACCAAAAGTTCTTCTCCAGTGTGGCTAGGAAGAGCGAATAATATGCAAGGGTGAGGAGCGCATGCGGCCTGTATGCGCCGATGTCCATGAGGACACTGTCGTCAATTCCATACATCCAAGCGATAACTGCTCCAGCTTCGACGTGAACACCGGCGCAAGCAATAAGTTTGGCAGTTTCTTCGAGTCTCTCAATCGATTCGACATAATGTTTGAGGCTAGCGGAGGGTATTTCGGCCTCTTGAAAATCGCGGAGTCTGCCAATCGCGGCCCAGGTATCTATGGGCAAAAGGGAGTTCTCTAGAGATGGATAACTGCATGGATAGTCAGCGCCCTGCCTTGCTTGGAGCCGGAGTAAACTTGCCCTGCCGGAGGGTCGGTTTTATCTAGCGGCCAGATGCCGTAGACGATGGGAGCAAATTCCGATTTCAAAATGCCCGGCACAAAAGGCGACTGAGTTGTCCTAACGCCTTTGAGAAGGCCAATGAGCTCCAGTAGGTTTGTTATAGGATTTTCGAGCCTTCCAATCGCTGATCGGGTAGGCAGAGTGAACATAAACAAGACAACAACAGACGCGAAGCAGAAGAGCGCCCCCCGGCTTTCTAGACAGTCGTTGGTCAGTGTGCAACGGAAGCCTTCTGAGCCTACGGTCTGGTGAAAGTCTGACAGGGCCAGATATTTCTTTCGACTGTTGGGGATCAGGTACGCCTTGTGGGTGGCAGCGATGGCGAGAAGGCCGTGCATAACGAACGGGTGCTGGTAGCCTTCTCGAGGGATGACGACCCTCCAGACATGACGCATCTCTCGTCGAATAGACAATGTGTCGGCCGTCACGGTGCAGTAGTGGTGCATAAGCTCGAAGTCCTTGCTCCAGAGTTCATGCATCGGCAAGGGTGCAAGCTGCTCAGAGACAGCAGCCATGGCAAGAGACGCAGGATTAACGGGGGACAAGAATGCATTCTCATCACTCGATCTAGGCGTCAGAGGGAGAACATTAGGTTGCGACGAATACGACCTGGGGCTTTCGACGCCAGGAGATTCGTCAGCAAGCTCAACGGAGAGACTACACGACACGCGTTGTCTCTTGCAATTGAAGCATGTCGGGGAGACTTCGTCACACTTTAGCCATGGTCAGCCACCAACAAAACCTCGCTAGAGAACCCTAGCCCTGTACAGATAAAGGGACCAAATGGAGGAGAACAATCGACATACCTTGACTTTTCGACGTTTGCAATTGGTGCAACCCGTCCGGGACTTGGTGTGTGCGCGTCGCGGGGGCATCTTTTCAGGTCGGTTTACCACTCACAGGTCCGCGGGTTCGGACAGAGACAAGGCGAGAGTCGCGAAGGAATTCGACGAAGAAAAAGGACGAGCGTGGCCTAATATTGGTCAAGCCGTGATCCAGGAGGTTGAGGATGCGAGGAGGATACGAACCCGAAGCCGAACCCTCGGAAACCACCAGCGGAACGCGGGTTCGAACCCGCTAGGCCGACTCTAGCAAGGCGTGAGCATCCAGATCCCTGCGGCCACGCGGAAAACGGGAGCAGAGAGGAGGCTTAGCGGAAGACGGGACTTATGACTGGCCGCTTTGCGGGTCGGGGGATTCGGTTCACCGGTTCAGTCGTTGGCATTCCCGGACGAGGCTGCGCAGGAGCAAAACGAAACACCTTGCGGGCGGTTCAGTCGGTGGAGTCTGGGGGATGCGAGGGGGATGCGAGATGTTTGCGAGATGCTTGCGAGATACGAGGAGTTGACTTGACCTCGCTCCCTCTTTCTCCCATAAAAGAATCTTCGTCCGGCTGCATCTGCCAGATCTGAGTTGCCAGTCCAAGTCAACTCTCCGCGGGTCAGACAAGATCTGACGTCTTTTCTCAACTCTTTTCCTTCGTTTTGTTCAACTTAGATACGCTCTTCCCTGCGAGTTTCGAATTCTCCTCCGTGATAACATTCCCCACCTCCAGGCAGTCCTGTCGACGACCACGAGGCAACCCTTTTGAAGCAACAGAACCCTCCGAGACTACAAAGACATCATGTCCGACGACGCTTGCAATCCGGACTACGAGAATGCGCAATGGGCACTATATCGGTTCAAGCCCTCGGTTGAGGCCAACGTCGTTTTCATTGTGCTTTTCGGCATCACGACCTTCCTGCACATATTCCAGATCTGGAGGACCAAGACGTGGTATCTTTCGGCCCTAGTCGTAGGCGGCTGCGGTATGTTATGCGATACAACAGATATTATGTGGTTTAAAGGCTAAATTGAGCGTGTAGCCGAGTTCATCGGATACATTGGGCGGCTGTTAGGGGCGATGGAAGACGTTGGATGCTGGACGCTGGGCCCGTACATCATGCAGAACCTACTGATCCTCATCGCGCCGGCTTTTATGGCGGCATCCATCTACATGATCCTAGGCCGAATCATCCAGTTCACCGAGGGCGAACACTACGCCTTGATCAAGCAACGCTGGCTCACCAAGACGTTTGTGCTAGGGGACGTGACCTCGCTGCTCCTCCAAGCATCCGGCGGCGGCATGATGGCCATCAACCACGACATCGGCAAGATTGGCGAAAAGATCATCGTCATCGGGCTCTTCGTTCAACTGCTCTTCTTCGGATGCTTCATCGCCATCGCCGCGCTCTTCCACCGACGCATGACAGCGAACCCGACGCCGCGCGGCTCGGACCCGGCGGTGCGGTGGCAGCAGTACCTGACGACGCTGTACGTGACGGGGACGCTGATCCTGGTGCGCAGCGTGTTCCGCGTGGTGGAGTTCATCGAGGGCAACGCAGGCACGCTGATGCGCAAGGAGATCTACGTCTTCGTCTTCGACGGGCTGCTGATGTTGATCGTGCTGGCGTGGATGAACTGGTTCCATCCCGGCGAGATTGGGCTCTTGCTGCGTGGCGACGAGCCGATCAAGAATGGGCTGGAGCTGGTCAAGGTTGGGCGCGGGCAGAGGAAGAGGCGGTCGGAGACGATGGGGAGCTTGTCTTCGGGGCAGGCGGCTATGGTACCGCACGGGCGTGGTGAGGCTTAGGTGAAGTTATCGTGGGTTCGGGTGCCCTCGCTGGATAGCCTTGATTGATGGGGATAAGACCCTTTGTTTTCTTTTGTCCTGTCAAAATGGTTGTCCTGTTGCAACCTGCAGAGCGGATATGGTTAAGGGTTGTTACACAAGACGGATATGAGTCGAGTCTTTGGACAGGAGACGGAGATAGACTACAGTTCTTTACATTAATTCAGTTAGATATCTAAAGAGGCAATAGAACAACTTGACAGCCAACTATCGCAACATTAGCACTCATTCGCAACCTCATTGAAGCCATCCCATGCTGAGGACGCTACCCTGGACACCCTCGCAATGGAACCTAGCCTCTGCTTAACAAACCCAAGACGACGATTGGCGAAGGGGCCATCGAGCCCTTACCCGAAGCATCCAGCAACCCACTAAATACAGTTGACGATGCCCCCTGGACTCAAGGATCCCATCCAATGCATGTCGTCATTCTTCACTTCCAAAACACCAGCAGCGGTTCTGAAACTGACAGGAAACTCTTGGGGGTTAGGCGTAGGCCTGTGGGAGCTTCTTGACTCTTCTTGTTTCCGTCTTTGACTCTTTTGTCGAGGTGGCTGCTGAGCTGTTCTAGTAGAGGACTAGCTGTCGTGGTCAGCATCGTCGCCGTCATCGTCAGCGCTACCCTCAATCCCATCAACGACTCACTCTTTGCCAATAACCACCTTCCGGATACTCCTCATACCTGAGAATCCAAGCCATCACCACCATGGCCGCCCAAGACCAGGACCTCTCCGTCCTCTCCGCCGTCCTCGCCTCCCTCACGTGGACGCGCATCCTCGGCTACGGCGCCCTCTTCCTCGTCGCATCCTTCGTCTTCGACACGGCCTCGCAGCCGCGCTACCCGGGGGACATCCCGCGGATGGGCGACGGCGGAAGCGGCTGGCTGGCCAAGGTGCGCAACAGCATGGCGTACTTCGGACGGCACCGCACGTGGATCCAGGAGGGATACCAGCGGGTGAATTGAAGATCCCAACAGAATCTGGCGATGGCTTCATGTGAACTGATACGGAGACTCCCCCGCGTACAGCACGGCAAACGCGACGTCGCCTTCGTGGCCCCCGCGTCCATCGCCCGCCCCGACGACGTCGTCCTCCCGCGCTCGCAGATCGCCTGGATGATGGACCAGCCCGACGCCGTGCTCTCGGCCGACCGCGCCCACAGCTCCATCCTGCACTCGCCGTACAACTTCCTGGGGCACGACCTCGACCGTGATAGCTTCGCCACGCGCGCCATGCACAAGTACCTGGCGCGCCACCTCAGCGGCCTGATCCCGGGCGTCGAGGCCGAGGTGAGCGCGGCTGTAGACGATGTCCTAGGTGTTGATGTTGAGGCCTGGCGCACGCTGAACCTCTGGGACATGTGGCTCGCCATCGTCCCCCGCGTCACCAACCGCCTGCTCGTCGGCGAGCCCGTGTGTCGCGAGCCGCGCTTCCTGGCGTCCATGGTGCGCTTCGTCGACGACGTCATCCGCAACAGCTTCCTGCTCAACGCCTTCCCGGTCGTTCTTCACCCGCTGGTCGGCCGGCTGCTCGCCCTCGCCAACTGGCTGCACTGGCGCGCCGCGAGCCGCTTCGTGCTGCCGACCATCGAGCGGCGGCTGCACGACATGCGGCGGAAAGACGCCGGCGATCCCGAGTATGCGAGCTGGACGCCGCCCGAGGACTTCATCACCTGGGATATCCGGCTCGCGCAGCTGGAGGGGAATACGTTTGAGCTCGATCCCGTCGTCGTGTCCAAGCGCATGCTGCCCATCGAGTTCGCTGCCATCCACACCACCGCGCTGACCGGCCAGTCGTGGATGCTAGATCTGCTGACCGCGCCGCCCGAAGACGCCGTGCTGGACGTCCTGCGCGCCGAGATCGTCGCTACCAAACCCGCCTCGGGCCCATGGACCAAGGCAAACCTCGCCGGCCTCGTGCGTCTCGACTCGTCGATCCGCGAGTCGCAGCGCCTCAGCAACTTTGCCGCCACGCTGGTCGAGCGCAAGGTCGTCGCGCCGGGGGGCCTTCACAACCCGACGCTCGGCTGGACGCTTCCCCCCGGCGCTTTTGTTACTGTCAACCTCGAGGGCACGCACCACGATGACGAGCTGTACCCCGGCGCCCGCGGCTACGATCCCTGGCGCTACTCGCGTGTCCGCGAGGCGTGGGAGCAGAAGACGGACGACGAGCGAGAGCTGAGGCCTGAGGATGGCGCGGCGGCGAGAGGGCTCGGGATGGTGACGACGAGTGATCGCCACTTGGCCTTTGGACACGGGAGACACGCATGGTAAGTCGTTGGATCCTATCTCGTCTAACACGACTTCGCCCGGGAGCATTACTCATCACTAACATGAACTCCTCACCTCCAGCCCTGGCCGCTTCTTCGTCGCCCACGAGCTCAAGCTGATCATGGCCGCCATCCTGCTGAAGTACGACCTCAAGATGATACCGCAGCGTCCGCAGCCCCAGTGGTTCGGCGCCACCATCATCCCGCCCTTGGATGCCTGCGTGGAGATCCGCCGGAAGCCGGGGACGGTCTGACGTTGGGTGAACTCTGTGGGGTGAACTTCGTTGTACTGATCTTTCTTTGGATATCGGCGTGGCGTTTGGGCGTTTGTTGTCTTGGAGACTGTGAGGTGGTAAATATATATGTGTGTATATCTAGTTTTGGACATCTACGCTTTGGGACCTTGGCTTACAACAACCGGCTCTGCATAACACCAACGTCTCTCTTCCCATCCTGGACCAACAACCTCACAGCTTAAACCCCAGCGCATCCGTGTTCCCCAGAAACACTCCCCCCGTGGCGCCCTCCTTCAGCAACGCCGCAATGTCCACCCTCCCGCCCGTCACGTACCGCTCGCTCACGCCCAGGTTCACCCGCCGGCTCAGCTCCTCGCGGAGCTGCGCGCGCATCGCCCCGAACTCGGCCTTGCTCATGCTGCGCGCCGCCGCCTCCTTCTGCTGCCGCCCGCCGTGGCCCGGCTTGCCCTTCGCCGCCACCTCGATGTCCTCCGAGTCGTACTCGACGCCCAGCTCGTCCGCCGCGTTGCGCATCCACTTGTCGTCGCTGTGCGCCTTCTCCTTGGCCATGACCGTGTCCGCCAGCCGCTTGGCCAGGCTGACGCGCGGCTTGAGCCGCGACGCCATCTTGGGGTCCAGCGGCAGCGTCTGGATGAAGTGCTCGCGCTTGGCGTCGCGCTTGGCGTGCATTTTGCCCACGAGCCGCCGCGTCGGGAGCACCTCGTCGGGCGCGCAGAGCATGATGCTCGTGCCGCTGCGGTCGCCACGCGCCGTTCGTCCCGAGCGGTGGATGTACGTGTCGGCCGCGCGTGGCACATGGTAGTGCAGCACCTGGTCGACCTCCTTGATATCGAGACCACGCGCCGCGACGTCGGTGGCGATGAGGATGGCGTTTCGCGATGCCTTGAACCGCTCCAGCGAGCGCAGTCGTGCCTTTTGCGCCATCTGCGAGTGCAGTGGGAGCGCCGTCAGGTTGAGGTTGGCCAGCAGCGGCGTGAGACGCCGCACGGCGTAGATGGAGTTGGTGAAGACGAGGGTGCGACGCCCGGGGTTGAGGAGCAGCACAGTATATAGATAGAGATCCTAGATGCAATGTCAGTCACGGTTCTTATTGCACGTCAAGTCAAGACTTACCTTCTCCATGGCACCACATTCTATCAGTCCCTCTCGAAGCCCCGTGGCCATCTGGCTGACGGGGTTAACGTCGATGAACTTGGGCTCGCGTCGGAAGTTGAGACACTTCATCAAGTACGCCATCTTCTGCTGGTCGTCGTCCGGCAGCTCCTTGCCCTTATCCTTGCCCTTGCCCTTCTTGCCTGCACTTTTACTCTTGCCTGTGCCGGCTAGCTTCGTCTGGAGGTCCTTATCGAACGTGGCCGAGAAGACGAGCGTCTGTCGAGTTGAAGCCGGATCGTCTTCATCCTCGTTCTCGTCCTCGTCGGAGCTATCGTAGTTTGCCTCCGGGGCCTTCTTGTCCAGCGCCCCGATGATGTCCTGGGCCTCCTTGAACTGGCCGACCTTGAACAGCCTGTCCGCCTCGTCCACCACCAGGAACCGGATCTTGGAAAACGAATCCTGGAGATCCATGTCCTCGCCCAGAACCTCCCACAGCCGTCCGGGCGTACCGATAACAATGTCCGCCTTCTCCAACTGTCGCTGCTGCTTGTGGATGCTCAGACCGCCCGTCACAACGCAGACCCATGGAGCATTCGGGAGCCCTGCGCACAGCGCTACCAGGTGGTCGCCCAGCTGCTTTGCCAGCTCGCGGGTCGGGCTGAGCACGACCGCCATGGGACCCGTCCTCTTGGCGTCTTCGCGACCATCGTACATCTCCAGCCACCGCTCGACCATGGGGATGCCAAAGGCAAGCGTCTTTCCGGAACCCGTCTGCGCCTTGCCAATGACGTCCTCGCCGGCCAGAATCTCGGGGATTGCCTCCTCCTGGATCAGCGTGGGCTTGGGGAACTTGAGCCGGGCGATGGCGGACATGACGGCCGGCGACAGGTTCAGAGGAACCCAGGCCGCCATGTCGATGTCTTCGTCTTCTTCTTCTGCGTCGGCCAGCGCATCGAACGCGTTGCCCTGTGGAGCGGACTTTTGTACGTCTTCCTGGGCCTTTGCCAGGGCGTCATCATCGTTGGAGCCCAGCTTTTTCTTGTTTTTGTTCTTTGCGTCCTTCTTGTTGTCTTTGCCTGCCACCTTCCCGTCTTCTTTGGCTTTCGTCTTAGCCTTGCCCTTATCCTTTGCCGGAGCGTCTTTGCTCTCCAGGCCAGCTTGACCACTGCCAGCTTCGTCGGTATCGACACCCCCGCCCTCCACAGCGTCGTCGCCAAATCCCTCAAAAGAGTCCCCTGCGGCATTTCTGTCGTTCTTATCGTCGTCGTCGTCGTCGTCGTCGTTGTCGTCGCTCGCTACTGGTTGTTTCTTGTCCTGATCCGAAGCCACCAGAAATTGCACCTTATCCCCATGCCGCACCACATCCACACCCTCAATCACCTCGAGTCCTCCAAACTCCTCGCCCACCGTCTGCCACCCGAGCGAAGTCGCGTCGACGGCCTTTCGCGGGGTCGCGGTGCTGGCGGTGCTGCCTTTCTTCGTCTTTCGAGACTGTGGTTTCGAGTTCTTGGTTCGCTTCGGAGCGGGGCCGGCTGAGCTGGGAAGCTTGCGCTTCTTAGATGGAGGGACCATTGGAGCCTGGAGTTTCCTTTTCGAAGACCGTGGTACGTGTCCGGTGTTATTTCGTGCTTTTGTCGTGTATCTGTTCGTCCACGATCAATCCCGTCGGCAGTACTTGATAGTGGGATAAAGCTCCGAGAGTTGACGACGGAAGTCTTTTTTTTCCTTTGCTTATCGTTATCGCTTATCGGCAAAAGTTGTTGCCGATCCCCGACGTTGATCCACATCATCAACACCAACATGAGTGAGCAAGCTAGATCTCGATATCATGCCTGAATACGTAGTTCCTATTGCTCAAATTTATTCGGGGAATCACTGAGCATTTAAAATCAACTCAGCTGGTCCAAAAGTCAGAGAACTCTAAAAGCTTTACGAAACTGCCATTTTCCCATGACCCAAAGCCATATATATTAAACAACAAGGAAAAATAGTATTTTGTCTTCCGTCAAAGGAGGCCCCGAAAAGGTACAGAAAATGCATAAATACTGGCCCATTGCCATCATTTCCTTCCGTACCTTCCATGTTCCTTTTGCCATCTGCATCGGCAAACACCGCAAATACGAGTACATACTTGTAATACATCCCGAACATACCATCGCTCCTCGAGTCACACTGATATAGAAACATGCCGCTTGATCAGTGTGCTCCTCTTGCCCTCTTGGCACCTCCACCAGCCTCCGAATCTCCCCTTGGTCGTTTATTGCCGGGCTGGAAGTCGTTCGCCACGGGATTGAGTGACTCACGTCCACCTCGGCCGCCTCCTCGTCCTCCACGACCAGCTCGTGCTGCGCCGCCCTCCTGGTTTCCGCTCGCCGCTCGCTGGCTTGGTGGCACATAAGCACCCCCCCTGCCTCGGCCGCCGCCACCACCACCACGAGGCATAGGAATGCCAGATCGCATCCCTTTTGAAAGTGTTTTGCACCCCATCCGGCGTTAGTTGCACCATTGTTGCTAGCGCTGGTTGCCTCCATCTTCACTTCCATTTTCGGCAATTCTCAAATCACATCCTGGATCAACG